>VMDR010020808.1:0-17291 GCA_007922815.1 Macrotus californicus | reverse complement strand
TAGAAGCCAAAGAACTAATATATATGACCCATGGACATTAACTAAAGAGGGGGAATGTGGGTGGGAAGGGGTGTGCAGGGTGGAGGGGAATATAGGGGGGGAAATGGGACAACTGTAATGGCATAATCAATAAAATATATGAAAAAAAAATTTACATCTATCTTGCTCCAAAATATTTAATATTTTAATAATGTAGTATTATTGACAATAATCCCTTATTCAGTTTAAATGTATCACATTGTATCACATTTTGGTATCTAATGTGCCTGGCATGATTTATTCTTTAGATGATTTGAAGTTTTCTGTGAAGACAAGAAATGCCATATCTACATGGCTAGTCACACATGCACACACACACACAGTGAACATTTCTAACAATCCTTTTTGATTTACTTGATTCCATCCACTTTTCCTCACCAAATCCCTGAAGTTTTTGTTATTGTTATTGTTGTTGTTAAATTTACTAATTTAGTCGGTGAGAAAGATAAGCAAGACTGTATTGGCGAAGTCACCTATCTCTTCAAACAGCTGATGTTCCCGCAAATCAGAATTGATTTGAATTAAGGTGAATGATAAATGTGCACTGTCAGACCGCCTCTTGGGAACAGACTGGGTGGGTCTTCAGGGTGAATTTTCTTTGTCCTCCTGGCCTCTGGCTGACTCTAGCTGTGACTTTCTCTCCTCTCCAAAGTGGACTTTCTCTCCTCGGCCTCATCTCTTACCTCATTTCCACTTCTATTTGCTGAGGCAGAGGCAGAACTCCTGTGCCAGACTCCAGCCTCGGCCATCCTGGACCGTCACTGATGGGCTTTATCCTTCCACGTACCCTGTTAGGCCAAGATAGAACTGTTGAGACTGCTGAGCGAGGCTGAATCTGTGTGGGAAACTTGTAGCAGTTTGGAACCCTGAGATCCTGACCTGTGGGTATTTGGCTTCTCCAAGCTCAAGGGTTGGAGGGAACCATGAAGACTCATGCTTAACAGAGCTGGGGAGAAATCCTGGGCCTAGAAGTGTCCCCCTCCCAGTACTGTGACATTTTTAGATGTTCCTCTGAACAGCTCAAAGACAATCCAGGGAGTGAGCACAAGGGAACACTGCTCTGGAAATAGAAGAGCAAATTTTCTCCTAGTTTCAACTTGCGTGGCCCTAGTCTCATGCTTCCTTTAAAATTTGCCTCAGAAGTGCCTGGGAACTATTTTCAATGGCCCACGACTCTTACCTCAGATGCAAACTGTCCTCTGTGGCCCCAGGCCATGTGTCCTCTATCAGTGACCCCTGAATCTTGACTATTTGCTTGCTTTTGTTTCTCCCTGGAAGGCAAATACCCTGTCTCTGATGTGTCCTGGATATTTAGAAAATGCTTGTTGAATGCACATTCCTCAGGGCCAAAGGTAGAACTGAGTAGAGTATTTCCTGCCCCAAATAACTATAATATTCACTTTGCATAAATTGCCTAAGAAGAGTAGACTCTGGGATTAAGAACAATCTAAATTGACATATATTCCTAATGTGAGTAATGGCTTTTACAAATTGGATCCTTTTCTGAAAAACAGCAGGAGTGCATTTTATATGTATTAGCATTTTTTAAGTATTGCTGTTTAAGCTTATAATTCTGGCCCAGCCATTGGAATTATGTCATATGCCAAAAGTCAAACAGATGCTCAAAAGGGTGAGTCATCGCTGCCCAAATGCAGAAAAATGGTAGGGGCCATTCAAAACCAACTTAAGTGTCAATAAACATTGAAAGAGAGATTCTCTTGAGATTTAAAAATAAAATCAAACAAACCAACTGAATAAGACATCTTTCCTAGAGGACAATGTGAAAGACAGAGGATCAGTGAGAAGCAAACATGAGAAGCCTTGCTTCTTTCTCCGCTCCTAGTGCAGGAAGATACTAGACATTTCTGACTGTGGAGTTACTCTTCTCCCAGGGGTTCTGCATTCATATCTTCCAAAGCTCAGGGAACTATAGGGAATTTTTTCCGGGGTTGCAAGTAAGAGATTTTGAATTTTGAACTATAGCTATCCTGAGCACTATAAACAAAAATGTTTGGTTTAGCTCTTAGCTATGATCACTCACCAAGGAAAACATATGTTTTGCAGTTTGCTTATGGAAGGACCTTGGGGGGCAGAGCACTGATTGATTGGTTGACTGACATTCATTAAGCACCTATTATGTACCTGGAATGAATGCAAAATAACGGAAGGCTTGTCATCTCCAGAAATGTAAATGTTATAGAGGAAGAGAGGTGTTTAGTCTTAAAGATCAGCAGATATCAAAGATGTCCTTGTACTACTTGGTATTTCCTTGTACCACTAATGAGTCAAACTTATTGGCTGTACTTGCAATATTTTCAGGTTTTGGGGAATTAGATTTGATGTTTCAGACAAATCACAATGTGAGTTATTTTTTTTGCACTCCAGGGGCTTCAATTTGTATTTAAAATAATACACTATTTCATATTATTTTTAGAATTAGGTTGAGCTGAAAACGAATAAATATATACATGAGTTTTGAATGGTCCCAAACTTGGACATAGAAAATGAACCGTTTGGCAGACAGATCTGCTTAAGAGCAAACCTCTACTGCATACTAATTATACATATAATCAGATACACATACAGACTTACACAGACAGATAGATAGTTATTATTGATCATGAATTAAAGAGTCTGAGATCTGGAAAGGACCAAAGTTCATGCAGCCAAATGCTTCCATTTCTAAAACCTACTACTACAGCTAATGATAATAATTATAATGTAGCAGTCATCTTGAGCACTTGCTACTTGTGCAGTGTGCATCAGGCTGTATTTTCCATCAAGGAAAGAACTTGCTGCTGTATCCTTAGTGCCTACCTTGATGCTTCCACATAGCAGGTAAGTGCTCAACCACTCATGCTGCACAAGTGATCGACATGGGCCAGGTTCTTCTGTAAGAGACACTTCATATACGTTATCCCACTGACCATCAAAACCACTCATGGTAGATATCACCATCTCTATTTTGCAAATGAGAAGAAAAAACCAAGAGAAGTGTTGGTCATGTGTTCACAATTAATGGTTATTAATAGAATGAGGATGAAAATCCAGGTCTTCTGACTTCCCACTCCAGGAGTTTTTCCATTGAATATGCACTGTCTCTGTGAACATGTACTCTTGTGTGTGCTAAAGATCAAACTTGGATTAATGTCTATAAACAAGGTATAAATATCACCAAATTAATTAGTGAAGGTCATATTTACATTTCACCAAGTGTCAACTTGTGTTATTGTCTGAATGAAGATTTCCTCAATGTATTGCAGTCAGTCACTGCTACCCCTCAGTACTAGGCAATGTGCTTGAATTTCAGACTTGTGAAGTTGCTATCTTGCATTTCTTAGCAAAGGCTGAGCCTCAGTCAATATTTTTACAGTAGGACAGTTCTTTAGAAGACCATGGGTGTGACTTAAGCTAATAAATGTCTGCCCTTCAAACAGAATTACAAGCAATGGCCCAATTCATGAAGGTGGTGAACAGTCGCTCTTTGTTTACAATAGCCCTTTTGCCCAAGTTGGTCACTGGCTGGACTGTCTGAGTCCCCAGTGATTTACAAATCCAAAGGAAAGTGGAGAAAACAAAATTAATTTTTCTACAATTTGAAGCATGAGCTTCCCTAGCATTTCAGAGTCCCTACATTTCTGTGATGGACTTTGATTCAACCCAGCCTGAATGAAAGACATTTCATCACCCCAGAATGCATTTCTTTATTTGCCTTGGATCTATGATTCTGTCAGTATTGAGAGAAAAGAAAAATCAATGCTGCACTATAAACCTCGGGCCGCCTCTGGCCAACGTGGTCAGCATGGTGTGAGCAAAGGAAATGGCAGGGGAAAAAATTGACCGCTCAGCAAGAGTGTGGCCAGTAACGGACACAGCTCAGGGCTAATAACAGCTTGCAATTACACATGGAAAGCCAAAGCGTGTAGGGCATTCAGTGCAAGGGGGATGTAATACAATTTATTGAACCACCAGTTAGAGTTCTGCAGCTTCACAATAAAAAAAGAACATTGGGCCTATACTCCTTAAAACAGACTTATATGGTGCCGACAGGTGAAGGAGACTTGGAAAACGGGAAAGCCTTGTCTTAGCTAGAGAGCAGTCAAGAGAATATGGCCTATTTACATTTAAAATAAGGTGTCTATCTATCTAATCAGATTTGTTGCACAAGCACAGAGAATTTTGGTATTATTATAGTCAGTATCAGTATATATATACATATATATATATATACATACATAAAATTCCAGTTTAGGCTTCTGTCTGTCTTTCTAGAACCATGGTAATGATAATGAGTGGAATAAACACATGGATGTTGAATGTATGCATTTGGTAGTACAGTGTGCACGGGTTTCTCTCCATGCTAAATACCCACCTAGCAGCAGTACTAATGTATTTCGTCCCTGTCATCTATTTCCTCAACTTTTCCGTGAAGGGCCCCTTTCCTGCTGGTCATTAACAGATAGTGATTCAGAGAAACAGAACTCAGAGTGACCAGCATGTTCTGATTAGCCATTAGGTTCTCCTGAGCAAGTAATAAGGACATAGCTTTGAACACTGAGGCTGACTTTTAAATTGGGCTTAGGTGAGATTCACGTTTGTTGGGTGTTGAATTCTTCTGCTGGAGTAGAAGTTCCTCTCTGGGTGTGAAAAGATTTCCAGAGCCTACTCTTCTCACTAACTTTCCCGTCTTTGCTGTTCTGTGGGTGGCTCTGAGAGCATCCCCATGAAACTGAGTGTTCCCTTCTGGGGCAGATACGGCAGACTCACTCTTTCTCAGAGCTTCTCTGTACTCCCTAGATGGTTGCATACCTAGGGTTCTCCTTGTTCCCAGGCTTTCCCCACTTCCCTTTTAACAAGTAGAAATTATTGTCAACCAGCTGGAGCAAAACTATACTAGCTAGTTGACAGTTTATGTAAATGAGTTTTGTACATACTACCAGGAGAGACTAGCTAAAACCCTGAGCAGATCTCAGACCTTTTGTTGTAGGGCTGTGTAGATAGTATTTTCTAAAGTAGGCCCTTGTAGTTATGCGAGAGCTATTTACTTGACAGTGAAGGGAGCATCTTTTAAATATAAAATATTCTTTCTCTTGGGATGGAGAATTTAAGTTGATGGCAGCTCCAGGAGGGATAGACTAGTTCTGCAGTAATTACATGGGGGGTGGGGTGGGTCCCTTAAGCTTGGGAGTGTATCACTCAGTTTGGCACATTTACCCAAGGCACAATACTGGATTGGACAAGCCAATGTCAGATTTGGGTTGGAAAGGGGGGAGAGTGGGCACCAGTGAGTGGGCAGAGAGCCATCTGTGAACTCCACATTTGCTCTGGGTGGTTAAAAGCTGTATGAAATTAAAATTAATTGAACCAAACTAGGTGACCTGTGAGTTTTCTGTCCCCCTCGCAGCAAAGTCAAATGTGAATGTGAGTGGGGAGAGAAAAGGGAAATGGAGCATTCGGTCCAGGTCCCAGCAAGTGGCTGAGTTGAATTCCTATTGTCCACAGGCAGACACAGTCACACGTCCATGTCCAAGAGCCAGAGCCTTCCTTTCCTAGATTCTGTCCAGAATAATCAGTCTCACCTTGACACACACACATACACACACACACACACCCTCTTTTCTCTCTTCTCCACAGTAGAAGACTAGTGGGGGTGTTCACACACATGCACACATACCCCACACAGCTGCTGACCTAGAGGTGTTAGCCACTCTGCAGCTGCTGTTCTTCTCACATTAATCTATAGGAATCAATGGACATTTCATTAGAGTAATCAAGTGCGGATGCATCCTGCATTTATATTCTGTCCCCCTCCCTGCTGCTTTCACAGACTAATTGGTCCTACAGCCAGGATTACATGGATATTTTTCCCTATAGATGAATGTCAAGAATGGTTTTTTACTGCTGGTTGAAATACCTATCAATACAGAGTCTGTATAAAAGCCTTCACCCATCAAAGCCACAGAGCTGTTGATAATACATTATGCACTCTTGGTTCTAATGCATCTCACTTCCTCTTTTACACCTTATTGCACATCCATGCACCATTTATGTTTGTCTCATTCAAAGAATTAACTAGCTCTGGGCTGTCTTTGTTTTAATGTTTAGCCCCAGAAATATTTTCCCTCCTTTGTATATTGTCAATCATTGCAGGAGAGCTGTGGTAAGGAACTAGAAAGGGAAATGGCATGGTATTCACGTGGGGGCTATACCTTTCAGCTCTGTTTCTTTGTATCTCACCATTAAAGGCACTTCTCCTTGCTAGGGCCATGTGCCAGGTGAAGGTACAGAGAACATCTTTGTTCTGAGTATAAAGCAAACAGACAAAAGAGGTTCCTGCTCACCTCCTGTGGAAACAAGTGGCTATGCATGGTAATTGTCAGAAGCTGATGGGAAAAGAAAGGTCAAACAGGTGAAAAACAGTCTCAGGTTTAAAGTGTGTACCTGACTAGAGGTGGTGGACGAGTTGTGTGGTGTGTACTGGAATGATGACCTCAGACCCTGCTTATACTTGACCTGCCTCTCCAACCACATCTGCCGCTTGACATGACCAGGAAAATACTTCTTGCAGAAATTTGGCAGACTTTGCTTACTTCCAGAAAGTGGAAAGGAGTGGGAAAGAAAGGGAAAGGAGCCCCTTTTCTGAAGCTTCAGCTTCGTGCCAAATGAAAGGAAGGTATATGGGTGCTCAGATAACAGCTGAGTTGCCCCTAAGAGCAAACAGGAGGCCAGTGAGGGGAGTGTTGGAACCAGTTGTCGTCACCCCTGTATAGGAAATTGGGGTAAATGAAAAGTGGAAATCAGGGGGCCAGGTTCTAGCAGATACCTTTGTTCCACTTCATCATTCTCTTCTATTTTTTTAAAGTATATTTTATTGATTATGCTATTATAGTTCCATTTTTTCCCTCCCCTTTATATCCCTCAGCCCTGTTCCCCCCTTCCCTCCACCATTCCCCACCCCCACCCCTTAGTTCATGTCCATGGGTCATACATATAAGTTCTTTGGCTACTCCATTTCCTGTACTGTTTTTAACCTCCCCCTGTCTATTTTATATCTACCGATTATGTTTCCTATTCCCTGTACCTTTTCCCCCATTCACAACCCTCCCCCTACCAACTGATAACCCTCCACGTGACCTCCATTTCTGTAATTCTGTTCCTGTTCTAGTTGTTTGCTTAGTTTTTTTTTTTAGGTTCAGTTGTTGATAGTTATGAGTTTGTTGTCATTTTACTGTTCATAGTTTTGATCTTTTTCTTAGATAAGTCCCTGTAATATTTCATATAATAAGGGCTTGGTGGTGATGAACTCCTTGAACTTGACCTTATCTGGGAAGCACTTTATCTGCCCTTCCATTCTAAATGATAGTTTTGCTGGGTAGAGTAATCTTGGATGTAGGTCCTTGCCTTTCATGACTTGGAATACTTCTTTCCAGCAGCCCCTTCTTGCCTGCAAAGTTTCTTTTCAGAAATCAGCTGATAGTCTTATGGGAACTCCTTTGTAGGTAACTGTCTCCTTTTCTATTGCAGCTTAAAAGATTCTCTCCTTATCTTTAATCTTGGGTAATTTAATTATGATGTGTCTTGGTGTGTTCCTCTTTGGGTCTAACTTCTTTGGGACTCTCTGAGCTTCCTGGACTTATATGTCTATTTCCTTTGCCAGATTGGAGAAGTTTTCTTTTATTATTTTTTCAAATAAGTTTTCAATTTCTTGCTCTTCCTTTTCTCATTCTGGTACCCCGATGATTCAGATGTTGGAATATTTAAGGTTGTCCCAGAGATTCCTAAGCCTCTCCTCATTTTTTTGAATTCTTGTTTCTTCATTCTGTTATGGTTGAATGTTTATTTCTTCCCTTTGTTCCAAATTGTTGATTTGGTTGCCAATTTCCTTCCATTCACTGTTGGTTCCCTGTATATTTTTCTTCACTTCACTTTTGTATAACCTTCACTTTCTCCTCTATTTTGTGACCATACTCAATCATTCCTGTGAGCATACTGATTACCAGTGTTTTGAACTGTGCATCTGATAGGTTGGCTGTCTCTTTGTCACTTAGTTCTTTTTCTGGAGTTTTGATCTGTGTTTCATTGGGCCATATTTCTTTGTCTTGGCTCACCTGTTACATTGTAAAGGGCAGAGCCTTAGATGTTTGCCAAGCAATCCTCACAGGTTTTTATAGCCAGAGCTTTTTGAAACTCTTTTTTCCCCGGCTCTGGAACCCTGGATTTCACAGTCTCTCTTGCTCTCCAGGTGTTCCGCCTGGTTTATCCACATGGAAATGTGGGAACACCCAGTCTGCCAGCTACTGCCTTGCCATGCATCCTCTCCACCCTGGTTGCCTGTCTCTGCCCCTCCCACCAGTCTGGATAAATATTTCCTCTTTAACTCTGTGGTTGTTGGACTTCCATACAGTTCAATTTTTCTGGCAGTTCTGGTTGATTTTGTTATTAAATTGGTTGTTATCCTTCTTTTGGTTGTGTGAGGAAGTGAAGTATATCTACCTACGCCTTCATCTTGGCCAGATCTCTCTATTCTTCTATTTTTTCTACAAGGGAAATTTGTAGAACTTGGGAGGAAGATAACTGCCCACCCTATTCTCTTTTTGATTTGAGAGGTTACATGTTACCATTTCTAGACATTAAGAATAGTGAGCCAAGAAGTCTATGACCAACTTTCCTACAGAGCAAGAGTTCCCTGAGCTCAAGGCCTCATTTTAGTTCTTCGTGTGGTAACTGTGAGCAAGCCATTGGATTGTCTTGAGCCTCTGTTTCCTCATTTTCAAAATAGAACCAGTATTAATGCCCTACCCTTAAGACTGTTGCTATGATTGGAATTCAGGAATTCAAAACTGCTTATGTAAATCTAAACTATTTTGATTAATTTTAATATAAAGTTTTTTTTTACAATGCAAATATGCTCTTAATGTGTTTGGTGTATACCAAGTACCACATGCCATGAGACTTTCAATTCCACTTTCTCATTAAATCCTCATAGCAGCCCATGGATGAGGTATATTAGTCATTCCCACATTTTGTGGAAGAGATTTGAAGTCACCCAGCGCCGATCATGTGCTTCCCAATTCCGAACTCTTCCTATGATGCCTCCTTACTATGTGCCAGGGCAGTTGCTCCCCACACCCCATTCTACTTCTGGCATTTTGTCTCCAGGAGGTGCCACGGATGGACCTGCTGGTGAACCTCCAGTCCAGCCAGGGTCAGATCTCCTTGGGATGGTATCTCATGGGCTCCTAACCACAGCACCCAAATCTCACCCTACTTCCCTGCCCCTGTATCTGTCCAGTGCATCTCTGCTGTAAGGGAAGAGTCAGTGGAAGGCAGGCTGTCATCATCCCAAATGCAAGCACAATACAAGATGAGCTCAGGTGGCTTTCATGGGCTGCCCAGAGAACCCTTACTCAACAGTTTTGTGTCCCCAGGAAATGCAAATTCTAAATCACTTCTTGAGGCCCTTGTGAACTAGTCAGCTTGTAACTTGGGGTCTGCATTAAGTAATAAACCAGAGAATGGTTCAAATGACTAGGGTTCCAGGCTGGTGATGGCCATCATGGTTGAGGCTGAGAGTCTACTAAGGAGTCAGAAAATTTGTTTTTGAGTTTTTGATCCAACATTGCCATTTTGGGTCATTTTTTCTTAAGTTGTTTGCTACCTTCTTGCCTTCGGGCATTTGTGGGCTCTCTTGATTAGAGTTAGGGCTTTCTCAGGGGTCAACACCAAATGGCCTTAGCCATCTGTCTCTCACATGAGCATGTCTCTCCTAAGATGGATGTGCTGCATCTTTGGCCTTCTTGGGCTGCTCTCATTTCCCAGTCTCTGCTGAGTTGGGCCCAGTGTTGGGAGCTAGGAATAAGGCTACTCCTGATTCTGAGGACCTCAGCCTGCCTCCAGGAGGAGGTTGTAGTTTGCAGTAGAGGACATTGCTTCCTCTCATGGATTCTTGGTGCTGTGGAATTATAAAAGTGACAGTGAAGATGAGAAGTGACTCTCTTGTGTCTACAGTCTGAAAATCTTGGATATTCATGGATGGCAGGTCCATGGATACATATAGGAGCTAGGTCTTTGGAATATGTGTCCCAAACTTTTTGAAGTTAACATTCTTAAAGGTAACCTATGCCCCCTTACCTCATGATATTGGAGCCACCACATTTGGAATATCATGGGCAAAAAACCACTGGGCTGCCCCCATGATAGTGTGATATAGTAGACTCAGAATAGCTTATATAGTTGGACAGTGGTATGTGGATTCCAGATCCAGTCTTTCCAAGTGAGCTATATAACTTTGGGCAGATTATAGAACATCTCAATGCCTCAGTTAATCCATGAGTAAAGTGGGGATAATAACTGTACCTATCTTATAGGGTGTTATGAGGATTGAGCAAGATGGTATAATAATGTTGTTAGTATAGTGCTCAGAATATTGCCTCAATAAATATTTCCACTTATTATTATTCATAAGATTTTATTAGCATTAAATGAGACACTGTATAAAGCTCCCAGCATAGCTCCTTGCATACAATAGGCACTTCTTAACTATTAGGCAGCTTCACCCAAAGAAAAGATAATTAAAAATTTCTTATAACCATTTCTATATGAACTTTCACCTCTAAAATATTTATAATTTGCCCAAGATAAAATGGAAGATGATTCCTCATTTCCCCTGACATCTTCTGAGGCTGATTTCCCTCCCTGCACCTTATTTCAATGTCTGTGCAACTGTGCACTTAAGCAATCCTGCTCCATTGTGTACATTACTGAGATAGTTTCTTTGAGGGAAATTGGAGCTGGGGAAAGGTTCTGGGAATTGCACAGTGCTTAGGCATGAGAATTCTAAGGGGCTTTTCTCTAGTTATAAAGGTAAACATCATTGGATCTCAGCTGATTCCTGAGGGCTGTGGGGTCTGTCTAATTTTCTTCAGGAATTGGACTGAAAGTTTCTATGAAATTCTCAGTTCAGCATCTGGCCTGTTCTCCCATGAGCACTACTGGCAGCCTGACTTAGTAATGTGGTGATTCATTTATTCACTGACTCTCTGGAACAATGGCTATCTGTTGTTATTCAGAAACAAATTCCCATTTATTACCATGAATGCTGGGGAGAAGATGGGAAAATAGGAAGATATTTGGAGGAAGAAATGTGAGGGAGAAACTCTAGTTCTGGAGGTTCTGAGAGTCAAACAATGAGATAGAGAAGATGCTTTGGTGGAGCTGAAAGAGGGATTGCTAAAGGCTAGGCAAAGGCTTCTGAAGGAAGAAATTCTGCAGAAGAGCCATCACGGAGCATGTAGCCTAAGGGGCAGCAGAGCAGAGAAGTGAAGAGAGGAAGGGAGTGGAACATGTAGAGTTGCTGGCTGTGAATGGGAAGCAGGGGAACAGGCAGTGCTGAGAGCCAGGTCTTGTGCTACAGGGAGCAGCACCTTCTCCTGTACCTGCCCCTGTATTGAGCACACAAAGCAGCCACTTCTCATTTTGTATTTCCTCAGGGAACCCACCATCTTTGTTCTGTATAATTGAATGTCTTCTAAATGTTAGATATATTCTTCACAAGATCATAAATCCTTATAGCAGAAACTTTTGCTGCCCCACTCACACCCCTTCAACACTCACAGTTTCTGGGAAGGTAGATGGTTTCTTGGGCCAGCAGCTCTGTCTGAGGGCATCAGTTGATGCTGCAGTGTTCTTGGTTTCCACACAGGCAGGCCAGAGGTGCTCCAGAGTGAATGCCCTGCTTGTGGTGGGTGGGAGTTGGTAGATAGACACCACAGCTTCCTTACCTCTTAGTGGGACAACGCTAAGGCTTGTTTTCACCATCTTCCACAAATCCAGGTGAGATTGAGCCCCAGGCGCCTTCAGCAGCAACCTACTCACTAGCACATTCTGTATGATACTCTTTCTCTTTCCTCTTTCACTGCTTTCTGGTGTCACCTCCAAGATAAACTATTTTTACTTACATCTATGGATGTCTTTTGCACAACTGGACAGAAAATAACCCCTAGAGGTAAACTTTTGTTCATATATCTGTTCTTATTTATTGTCATCTCAGGCTCTGTGATAGACGCTGAGGTGGGAGAGTCTCCTTCTTTATGTACCCACTCCCCCCTCTCCCCCTGCTTCCATTACCCCTGCTACCACTACCGCCACCACAGGATGCAGCAGAGGGCCTGGCTCCCAGGAAATGCTCAGTAAACACCTACTAAATGAAATGAGATGAAATGCCTCTGTGAAAGAGCACTGCAGTACAGGTCTGGGACTTCCTCATCAATCTTAGTCATGTTATTTTCTCACTGTGTGACCTTGAACAAGACACTTTGCTTATGTGGGTGTCAGTTTTCTCATTGAAATAAAAGGGGGTTGAATGACATGATCTCTAAAGGGCAGTAATATATACAGCCATAGAGTGTCGGGTATATATGGTCATTCTTTCTCAAACCTGTGTGTCTTTGTCCTCTTGAATAGAAATCCTAGTACTGTGTCTGTGGCTTTGTTTGAGTTCAGATTATTTTTTTTTTTTTGCAGCAAAATCTATCACACCAAAGCAAGTAGAAAACATAATTCAATAACATTTGATTTTCAAACTGAATATTCATGCTTTGGTGTTACCTATTCCTATTTTTTTAATTAGGATGATGAAATGAAAGTTCATACACATAAGTGGCATTCATTACTGGGAGCCTCCCATGCCAGGAAAAATGGAAATAAATCCCTGATAAAACCCTAGCTGTGTTTTTTATTCTTTGTCCCTAGCAAAGGTTATTATGGAACAACGAGATGGATTGATGTCCCAGAAAGTGATGAGGGAGATCGGGACCTGGCTTCACACATCGCGGTCAGTGCCCTCCTCTCCGACCTGGAGGGCACCACCTCGCACTGCAAGGGGGGCTCGGATTCCACATCCATTAACTCCTTGGCTTCTCATTTGAAACTGACAATGAGGTGACATGGGCAACTGTCCACATAGAACAGGACAGAGACCATCAACTCATTCCACATGGGCTGCCAAACAGCACCTAGAGGTAATAACATTCTGTCAATAGTGACCTGGGTTGGATTCAAATCAGTGATTTAGGGGTGAAAGGCGCTGGATTCTATTATGAAGTGCCCTTAGCTATTGAGGGGCTGAAAACCATCCCTTTACCACAGTTAATGACAGAATCAAAAAAGTCAGTCTTGTTCTTTTCTTTCTTTTTTTCTTTTAAAAAATTGAATATAATTTTGGATTGAGCTAGAAATGAATTCACCAATAAAACATGGTGGAAAAGATTGCTTATTATGCTTCAACTGAATATATTGTTGATGTATATGACACATTTTTACATTGTCCTTTTTACATCTTTCCTTCTTCTTCCTTTCTTAGTGTAAAGTTTTCTGAGCTGAGTATAACCATGACTTGTTTGAATAACAATTTTTTCTTAAGGCCAAATTCATGAATCTCCCAGACAAATCTCCATTTCGGGGGGTTTCCTCACTAAGAATAGGGGATTCCACCTGGTCAGTCTCACAGAGACAGTGCTTCCAGAACAGACCCCCAAAGCTGTTCAGCTTGAGTAAGCATAGGAGAGCTGGACAGGCCCTAAACCTTGGGATGCTGTGAGGCTGAAAGCGAAGAGACCACCCCCCACATCTGTTTGTCTTAACCTTTATATGGAATGAAATGCATGCTTTACAAACTAAATACTAAAGATCAAGGAGTCCATTTTGCCCTGTCCCCCTGTACTCTGGCTTGCCTCTTTTTCTCCCCTGCCCATTTGAATCTACCTTATAACTAATGACATGATCTTAGAAATTAGTAAACAATGCAGCTAGAACTGCTTTCAAATTAAGATAAAATAACTAGAAAAGTTGTGGTCTCTCTTAAAGACTAGGAGCCAGGACAGTAACAATGTTTTAAACTGTATAGTAGGGCTTTGAATTTCTTTGCTCTTAAACTGTACAATCCCTTTCATCTGAGGGTTTCAAAGTCTTTCTGAGACAGGCTCCAACTGCCTTCTGCAAGGTGCTGTGTGGTAAAGAGACAGTAATGAACATCCTCATTTTCCAGATGAATGTGGTGGAGTTGGGGCTGGAAGTTGGCTCAGATCCTTAGTTCTTTTAGCTGCCTTATTTCTCCAGGGCCATGTTTTCACAGAGTTCCTGGACCAACTATTGCACTCAAGATAATTTTCAAGTGAACCCTCTGCATGGCTAGACAGAAAGAGCTCTAGCCACAAGGGATGACTCTGGGGGGACAATATAGCACAGAGAAGATGGCGACCTCCAATAGGAGAGGATGTTTAGGGATGTCAGCCAGGAAGGTTTGCATGACCCTAAATCCTTCCTTGAACAAAGCCTGAAATTCCACCCAGAGTTTTATCTCTTTGATGTTAACCCCAATTAAAATACAGCTGAACCCAAGAGAACTGTCATGTATTTTGATGTGGATGAATGGTCTGAGAGGCCAAACTAGGTGAGTGAGGATAGTGAGGATGAAGGTGGGTATGGAATAGACAAAGAATAAGGGAACTCAATCTGGATACCGATCAGAAAGAAGGTAGTGGTTAAAGCTCTGGAAGCCTCTTTGGCCAAAGAAAATGTTATCTACTTTACAATTTTGCCCAAATAGACTGGAGGTCAGTTGGCTCTGCCTCCAGTGGGCTGGTGTACCAGTGTTGTGTGGTTCCCAAGCTGCTGCCTGAGTACTCTCAAACATTTCCCTTGGCTTCTCTGAATACTGAGTTAACCCTAAGTTAGCGAAGTAGCTTACATGGGAAATGCCTGGCTAACACAGCTCTTTTTGCAGATGAGTAAAAACATTGCAAAGAACTGAGGAAGATTGGATAGCAGTACTCAGAGAGGTTCTTGAATGATGGAGAATGACTGTTATTTTGACAGGCTAGAGAGAAGGCATTTGTGGTTGGGAGCTATTTGTAGATGGGGATCCACTGTGGCCCTTTCTGTCAGACGGTCCGTACAGCGGGGTGCATACTCTTGCCTCCCCTTTTCATCCTTCTCTAACACTTCCTTTTCCTCATATGTAGTGTGTTGGATTCACAAAGCATGAATATTCATTATGTAATTTTAGCTACATACAGCTTTCCTATGAAAATTTTGGAGAGATTTAACAAATAAACATAAACATCCTTTCCCTTTTTGCTTTGTTCCCCACCCCCACCAAAGAGACCTGATCTATCTGTTCAGAGCCAAATGGATGTAATTAGGTGAAGAATCGCTTTCTCTCTGTATCTGAGCAAATATGTTTTGCAGCGCACCAATTTCTCAAGGGCAGTGGGCTGGGACGGCCAGTGACTGCTGGGGGATGGCTGCTGACCTTCAGGCCAGGCCGACTTTAATTTGCAGAACACTGCTGGTCCCAGGAGGCTCTTCAGGCTGGGCCACACAATCACACTGAACCAGCAGCCTGCTTCTGTCCAGCTACACCCACCACCCTATAGGACATGAAGATGTAGATAACTAGACATCACCGCTGCATAGACTTTGGAATTACAAATCGGGAAATAAAGCACCGTAAGAATTCAGCCCTTTATGCAGGAGCCAAAAAGCCCCTTTCCACCTGCATTATTTAACAGGAGAGTCTCGGTAGATAGAGCACATGCATTCTAAGTTTCATTGCACTTCCTATGTGCTTGTTTCAAAGTGATGCTTTAAGTGAACTTGATGACTAGATCCCAATTATGTGAATGGCCTGAAAAAGAAATGCTGGTTTAAAACAATAAAGTCTACCTCAGGGTTGCAAAAACTTTTGACCTGGAAGACTCCTGCTATGTCTAGATGAACAAAGTAACAATGTCTTCCAGCTGATCTGGTTATCACAGCTGTCTTAATGACCAGGTTAGCACATGGTCAGTCCAGCTGATTGCTGCACAATCGATTGAAATGATGAAAAGTAATAGCCATTTGATTGGGCAGGGGTAGATTCAGTTGTAGCACCCAGACACCTCCTTTGTGTGTGTACTTGTGCTTGTGTGTCTGGATTTGTTTGTATGTGAAAGAGTGTGTATTCTGGTGCTGAAATTTTGTTCTCCATCTAGGAAAGTTGAAGACAACAATTGAAGACAGGTATAGCTTGTGGGCCAACTTAAAGCATGCAGTGTTCAGGCAACATAAATGTCAGGGACAAAAATACTATAATTGTTGTTATTACATATGGGCAATTAGATTAAATGTCAATGAAATATTAACTTCCACATAGTTGTAGATTGGAACTCAAAGGAAAAATTCTCTTGGATACACATTACATATACAAAGTGACAGTATATGATGTTTTTTGAATGAGTTGGTTGTCAAACACAGTCACAATGAAACTATCCTTTGTGCTCTTTTACTTGTTTTTGTGTAGCACGTATTACTCTTTAAAAAAAACCTGTTTATGTATCTGTCTTTCTACTAGACACTAAGATCCTTTGGATCACTAGCTATGTCTTCTTTTTTGTTCTTGATAATAGTAGCTAACAGAGTACCTGTTATTTTCAGGCATTGTTCTACAGTATCAACTCACTTGACTTCACAAAAGTGCTATGAGATGAGGGCTATTATTAAGCCCATTATATAGTTGAGGAAAATGTGCACAGAGAGGTTGAATAACTTGCTTAAGTTTACAGAGCTTGTTAGTGGTGGATCCAGGATTCCTGCTTAGGCAGTCTGGCTCCAGACTCTGCATTCTGAAACATTCTACTGCCTTCTTATTCTTTGCAGTACTTGGACCTGTGAATAGTATGTGCTCAGTTAATGTCATTGAATGAAGGTGTCTGCCAATAAAGCTTAGCCTATGCTTTTACAACTATAAAGATTAAGGTATAGAAAGTGTTGACTAGTTTGGTTTTCATAATCAGGGTGTTCTCACTTTTAGGGTTATGTGGGGAACCAGGCTGAGAAATCTGTTGATAGAAGCTCATCACATTTGCCTTTACACTAAAAGCTGTTTGATAAATTTTGATTAATTTTCCATTTCTTCCTGACTTTCTTTTTACTTCACTCTTGAGAGATTTGATGTGATTTATAAAAGTACATACAATAGAAGTTAATTAACAATGAGGATTATGCTATATATAAATACAATAGAAAATAAAGAGTAAGTGAAAACTAGGTTACAACACGCAGACCTTAGAATTATAAGTAAATATTATACTTGCTCACTGAAGTTGATGATAAGCTTTCTGGCAGCCAATGTGAAGAGATTCTGCAACAGAGACACACTGACATTGCCCATGGAGAAGAAATATTGAGAATGGAGAGGGCAGAACATTCTTGTT
>VMDR010020807.1:0-17304 GCA_007922815.1 Macrotus californicus | reverse complement strand
CCTTTTCTGGGTGGAGATGGAAAATGGGGTATGGCAAACATCACACCAGCTGGTATGAAGAAGACCAGGATGGAGGGTTGTCTTTCCTTGCTGCCGTACTCTACCCTGAAAATCTTCAAATACTCATTTTTCTTTACAAGACAGAAGTTGTTTGGAGGAAGTGACTTTTATTTATCCTTCTAATTCCTACAATGCTTAATAAAGGTTTCCTGGGTTTACTACATGTATTTTTTTATTTTAGGGGTAAAAACCATTTATGATTATGATGTCATCATGATGAGCTGGCCCTTGCTGAAATGTCCTGTTTTCTTGAGTAACAATACTTCATGTCCTCAAGTCTACCCTGCCTGCTATCAATATAGCCATACCCACCTTCTCATGCTGAGTGTTTCCACGATATGTTTATATGTTTTTCCTATCCTTTCACTTTCAAACTGTTTGTGTCTGTAGTTAAAGTTTGTTTCTTGTAGATAGTGTATAGTTGGGTCTTAGTTTTATATCCAATTTGATCATCTCTTTTTTTTAATCTTCACCTGAGGATATGCTTATTGATTTTAGAGGGGAAAGGAGAGAGAAGGGGCGAGGGGAGAGAGATACAGAGAGAAAAACATCAATGTGAGAGAGAAGCATCAATTGGTTACCTCGACCAGGGATCAAACCTGCAACTCAGCTATGTCTCCTCACTGGGGATCAAACCTGCAACCTTTTGGCACGTGGGATGATGCTCCAACCAACTGAGCCACCTGGCCAGGACTCATCTCTGTCTTTTTAATTAGTGTTTAGTTCATTCATATTTAATGGTTGGGTTTAAGTGTACCATTTGCTATTTGTTTTCTATTTCTGTTATGTAACCTTTGTTCCTACCTTAGTAGAAAGACAGGATGCAGTGAAGAAAGGAGTGTCTTTCCATATGGGTAGATGCAGAATTCCAGGACACATAATTCATACCCTGTTGTTTGAGAAGCATGCTCCTGGAGCACAGTTCCAGTACACCATGGCTGAGCCACCCTAGAGGGGGCCTCATTAGCTTGCTTCCTTTCAGTAGACCTCATAGTCAAGGCCACTGTTGCCTGTCATCCTCAGGTTTCATTCAGCCAGAGTTCTTGGTCTATTTGAGAAATATATGAATGGCTTTAAACACATGGCTCCAGCTGAAGAGCTTAGGGTTATGTCAGCTTCTTAATTTGATGATCATTACCATTACACACAGTCCCGTGCACGCAGTAGGGACCAACTTGTTATCGCTAATTCACAGCTAGCTCTTCACCCCACCTGTGTTCCCTAGTCCATAGCATGGATTGATGTGCTTAATTTGGGTTTCTCCTCCTGACTGTCTACCTGTGGTGTTCATGCTACCCAGTATCCTAGGCCCCACCCAGGACTGGAGCACTGTCCTGTACTCCCAGTGTGTCACCAGGTGCCCGCCTGGCCTATTCTCCTGCCCAACCTCTCTCTTGGGCATAGCACCTCAAATACCCTAGTACACCTGCAGATGTTCCCTCTGCAGCCCAGTAAGGCCTCCTGAGGCCTGCCCCACCCGAGTAAGAGCTGGCCTTAAAGGACTCTCTTCCCTTCTCCTTGCCTCACACGAAAATTTTGAGCTGTAACAGTCCTTGTTAGACCAACCCTAGAGCACAGTGCTCAGCCCTGGAAACTACATGAGAAGGATGGACTGGAGGATTCCATATCATGAAGGTGGGAGAGGTCAGACCATGAGGGGTCTTGAAAAACGTGACGTGAGAAATGATCTGGAGAACTGAAGTGTCTGCCCTGGGTTTGGAGGAGGCGTGGTGCCCTGGGAAAGAGGAAGTGGCTTCATCCTGAGTGATTCCAGAAGGGGGAGTTAAACCATTTATGTTCTGTTTTGTGATAAGGTACATGGATATACTGACCTTTGGAAGAGGTGGTTGTCACAGAGCAAAGAAAAAAACTGGGTTGCATGCCCGGCGTGGGCAGAGTATCTTGCCACAGAGGCTGACTGGCCAGTTGTCAGAGGAGTTGTGTCGTAAGCCACACTGTGTGACAAGGTGGTTTAAAGACAGAGTTAGAAACATGGGATGTCCAGCTCTTTGACTTCCTGACAGCTTTTTGGGAGATGGAGAAGGGCTCTAAAACCTCAGAGCTTCACCTGAAGGTGCATAGCCAGAGCTAATGACACCAGATGCCTCAAGCAGAAACCGAGGCTGTGGCAATTCTGTAGCCTCTGAGACCAGTCTCCTTCAAGGCACAACACTGAGCACACAAACGAAGCCCACCCCAGACCTAGTGTTGCTTCAGTCTCTCAAAGGGGAGACATTCCGCTCTCCCTGCAAAGGGCAGCTGTTCCAGGTCAGTGTTTGCATCGCTGAGTCCAGGCACCCTCACCAATGTTTGCAAAGATACCTGTGGCAAAATAGGGTTATTGACCTGTAGAGCTTAACAGGCAAATGCTTACTGAGTACCCAGCAAGTTCCAGGCATAGAGAGAGGGTGGCGAGTGATGGAGACCAAGGGCAGACACACCTGTGGCCTTCAAACAGCTCATCATCAAGCACAGAGGTGAAGACAAATGTGTACATGACTGTGATGTATGACCCAAAGGCGTATATGCCTTATAACAAAATATAACGTAACTGGTTTTTGTTCTGGCCTCTGCGAGACAAATGCAAAAAGGGAGGTTCCAAGCACCATGGGAGTCCAGAGAGGGGGGTGGATTCCATTCAGGTGAGGGATTGGGGACAGGCACAGTGGAGGTGGCGTCAGAGATTGGCCGTGGAGAGCGTACTGTTTAAGGTGTGATGGCAGGAGACACGCCAGGTGGAGGAAGCATCAGGAGCAAAGACTCAGATGTGATGCTTGGGGTCTGTTTGGGGATCAGCGAGACTAGTTCAGGGTGCCTGTAATTTAATGCTTGTGAAAGAGTAATGATGTCACATCAGGAAGTGAAGTGAGGAGTGTCCCCTGGGGCTCTGGTTGCCTTTGAGAGTTTCTGAGCAGAGAAATGACATAATGCGAATGTGCCGGCCAGCATGTGTTCCCCAAGTAAGGGGCCATCACCCAGAGAGAACTTTGCCTTCTAGAAAATTAAACTTACAGATGGGGAGCCCATGGGACGTCTGTCAAAGGCCACTCTAATGCGGCTTCATCTACTTGGTTTCTTTCCTGTGTTCTCAGGTTTTCAAAGCCTCCATCCAGATGGTCTCTTTCCCCCGAATGACATTTAAAAATAAGTGATTTATTCTTTAAACCCTGTCAAGGGATGGTCTTTCTTATCTCACCGAGGGGGGAGGCCAGGAAAGGACATCATCCATTTGTCTGTCGAATGTTTGGCAAGTACCGGAAGAAGAGCGTGTCTTCCAGACTCTGGGCTCCCCTTCGAGGTGGTAAACTGGCGTTTGGCGAATCACCCTCCTTACACTCCACACTCTGAGACCTGACCCCAAGTGTGCATTTTCTGCCAGATTCAGCCAAAGGGAAGAAGGGAAAAACGCAAGCTCTTTGGGGCTCAGACAACAGAGAGTCAGATTGCTAGTTTCTGCCACCTCCTGGGATAACATGAACTTTCTGGGTTCCCATGGAAGGCAGAGAATGAGGTGGGGGCAGAGGAGGGTGTTGTGGGAAGAAGGGAATGAGGGAGAAGGAGAGTGATGGAGGGAGGGGACACTGGAAAGGGATCAGCCCGTCAGGAAAGACCTACAGGCAGAGTGTGACAATTAGCGTATGACATGGATGGACTTTGAGGCGCCAGGCCCTTGATGAGTCTCATTTCCAGTCCTCACAACCACCCCAGCAGTTTGATTCCATGGCCTGATTTTGGGGAGGGGGCATAGGCTCCCTGAAGTTTGGCCAGCTGCTCAGGGCCACGTAGCTGCTGAAGAGGTGCCATGTTGTAACCCAGGGCGTGTGGCTCCAGAGCGTCTCCTGGCTTGGAGGAGCCTGAGAAGGGGAGAGGCTGGAGGAGGGGCCTGGCTAGGAGGGGGCTTTGGAGTTAGCACCTGTGGCAGATCCTGAGCCCTCTGCACAGGAGGTCGGGCTGGGCCTGGAAGGAGGGCCGGGAAGCACTCAGAGTGGGGCCCTCTGGAGACTGTGCAGAGTGGTCGTATTGCAGGCTTTCTTCACAGACACAGCCGCTCTGGAGAAAGCAAAGGGCCATCTGGAGAGTGGACATCCATTTGTAAGGGCAGAAGTGTGACGGACTGTAAAAGTTGGGGCGGGGAGCAAACACCCTGGGAGTCCACAGGAGAGGCCTGGCGGTGGTGGGGCGGTGACGGCTTCATAGTGGTGTGAATGTCACAGAGCTGTGCACATAAAAATGGTTAATTTTATGTTCAGTGTATTTTAAAATGAAAGCATCATTTAAAAAATAATAAGGCCTGGCTTTTCCACCCACCAGTGAAGTCTATTAGTGGGCAGGGCTTCTTGGCTGTAAGTTGAGTCAATCAGAGGACCCTGCTGGGGCAAACGGGGAGCTGGCCTCCCTCTCTGGGCCAGCCTCACAAGCAGACACGCACAGTCCTGGGTGGGGACCGCGGCACAGAGGTGGCTCTGGCCGCAGAGGATGTATAAAGTTCATGAGTCCAAAGGTCACCTTCTCAGGGACTAGAGTGGAATTTGATGTTCATTAACTATGAGTTTTTAAAGGCTAGGGCTGCCATTCTTCCTCATTTAAGTTGCTTCCTTAATTCATTTTAAATTGAATATCCAGATTGCTTGCAAGTGGGATTATGGAAGAAGATGAGAAGGCAGTCATCTGGAATGGTGGTTTTCAGTTTTATTTTTTGGTAACTGAAACCACCGTGTCCCAGACAAATAGGATCATGTGTGGTTTGCCCGGGGTTTTCTCGTGAGCTGGAAGGCGGCTGTGCTGTGGGTAGCACGCCCTGCGTGGGCTGCCAGGGGTCAGGCAGAGCCGGGAGCGGGCTGAGACTCCTGAAACCGCCACTGCAGCTTCTGGTTTGCAAATGAAACCTGGGTTGAAGACCTCAGGAGTCTGTCACAGAGCTTAAGAGCATGAGGGCACAACCTTTAAGGTAGATGGCCTGATTTCAAGTTCAAGCTCTATTGCAGACCATGGGGCCATAGGCAAGTTACCTCAGCTCTCTGAGCTTTACTTAAATCTAAAATGGGGAAAGTAGTGCAACCTACCATGTGGGTTGAATGTCAGAATTTAATAAGAGAATGTTTCCCAAATGCCTAGTGCAGGTCCGGCACATAGTGAATGCTCAGTCAATGGTACTTTCTGTTGTTCTTTCTCCAATGCCCGAATACAGTGAAGACCCAGCCCCAAGTCTGAGGATTTTAGGTCCCTAGGTAAATGACTACTCCCTCCCACAGCCGTGAACCCGCTGCGAGGGCCAGGTCTACGTTGGATGTCCCCAGGCAGGTGGCAGGCTTAGTGACCGCTCCTTCGGGAGGCTGGGTGGGGAAGCCTCTGGTCTGCTTGTGTCTGTGGTAAATCAGCGCCAGTTCCTGGTTGAGCCCCTGCTCTTTCCCAGTCTGGGCTTTTCTTACCTAAAGTGCTGTCTGCAAGTCCCTGTGGTTCCTGCAGGGCTAGGACTTAGGCATTGCACATCGCCCTGGGGCCCAGCGCCCCTCTTTGCTGCAGGGTGCTCGGCACTCTTGTGCTCTGTGGGGGCTGAGTCAGTGCTGAGCACCTGCGGAAGGGACCCTGTGACCTGTGGCACCAAGGTGCACGCAAGAGAAATGCAGCCCTCAACTGATAATCCCTTTAAAGAGAATGGCTTTTAAACTACTTACTTATTTCTAATTGCATGAGAAAGACAGGTGTGGAAACATTATCTGTGCAAAAATGTAAGCATTGCAGATAAAAACACAGCTTCCTTCACACTCAGTCTCAGGAGCCCCCTCCCCCCCAGACCTGACCACGCTCACAGTAAAGGGGCCTCCAGGTTCTGACAAAGGCTTTACGTGCAATATGTGGACCCTTAGAAATGGCTTTCTCTGAACGTGAACGGTGGTTTAAGAAAGCCGACATGGAAAGGAAGATCAATACAAAAAGTTGTCATTTACTTTCAAACCCAGCAGCTAGCTTTAAATGGAGCTCACAAGTATGGCTTTACTGCATTTGAGTTTGGCAATAGAATGCATATCTTTAGTGCAGAAAAACTGTTGTGGTGTTCCTTTTCACTTGACGTGTAGATAAGAGATCTTTTCCCTCATCTTTTAATTCTGCAGAGTATTTCATGGGGGGGGGGGTGTAGTTTATTTAACCTTTCCCTTTTTAAATTTTATCTTATTTTTTATTTTTCAGTTACAGTTTACACTCAGTATTGCTTGTATTAGTTTCAGGTGTACAGCAGAGCGGTCACGTGGTCATAGACTGTACAAAGTGCTCCCCCCAGTATTTCCAGTGCCCACCTGGCACGAGACCGTATCCCTGACTGAGCCCCCTGGGCTGTACTTCTTGTCCCCCAACTGTTCTGTAGCTGCCCATCTGCACTTCTCGCTCCCTTTGTTTCCCACCCAGGCCCCCGACCCACCCTCGCCTCTGACCCACCCTCGCCTCTGGCAACCGTCACTCTGTTCTCTGTCTCGTGCATCTTCCTGTTCTGCTTGTTTGTTTGTATTCTTTAGATTCCACCTGTGAGTGACATCACATGGCATTTGTCTTTCTCTGTCTGACTTATTTCACCCAGCATAATGCCCTCTAGGTCCACGCATGCTGTCACAAAAGGTGAGAGTTCCTTGTTTATGAGCCATTCCCTTCTCGACAGGAATGAAAGTTCTTTCCACTTTTTCCGTCTTGTAAACAGCTATGCAATTCTGCAGTGGCCGTCCTTGCTTGTCCCCATCAGGAGGAACATCTGTGCATATTTTCATAGATGGGTAATGCGAAGAGCAGAAAATACGGCTTTTATAGGTTAAATGAAGAATGAAACATAAAATTTTATGGCTTTATTCCCTGACTAGGAATAACACATGGAATCAAGAGAGTATCTAAGAAAAAGTAATGGGCAGGAAGACAAATCAGAAAAGCATATACTCTAATTTTTAATATTGTCATTATCAAATATTAGTCTGTAGTTTTGATCCATTCAAAATATGTGTAGAGCTGCATGGTTTCCATACTATAATTTTAATATTATTATAGAATCCTGGGTTTTAAGGAGTTTGGCCAAAGATTTTTGAAAAAGAGGAATATCCTATTGCATATTCAAACTGACTTAATAAAAGCCACATGGGATTGATACACGAACCCACAGCTAAACAGGATGAAGGAGGTCCAGTCAGACCTTACACAGATAAGTCAGAAGTCTAAGGAGGAGGTTACATGGTCTGTGGATAAGGGAGGGGTATTCAATAAGACGTGGGGGAATGAATTGATTTGCTCTTTAGAAAGAATTTATATACTATTATCATACCATGTACACAAATAAACTCTAGTAAATTAAAGAAATAAACATGAAAATTAAACCTTAAACTAGCATAATACTTTTAGAAAACAATTTGGTAATATAAAGCAAAATTCTTAGAAATGTGTAATACTTCTAATCTAATAATCTAATAATTTCACTTCCAAGTGTCAACCCTAAGAAATAATCCGGATAAAGAATAAATGCAGTGTCTCATTTTCTTTAACGTTATTTAAAATAGCACGACACTTAGATACAGCCTATGCGCCCAGCAAAAGGTACAGCTAAGTAAATGAAAGAGCAAAATAGTTGCAGCCATTAGAATAATGAAACTCTTGGATTATAAGGTTTTTGTGAAATGTGAGTTTAAAAAAAGTAAAATCGAACACAGTGTGTTTGTAACCAGGTTAAATCATGTCAGTAAAAAAGAGATGGAGGTGGCCTGTCAGGGGTGGAATGATGGGCGGCTGTTTTATTGTCTCCTTCTCGGCTGTCCATGTTGCCAACAGCCAGCACGCGAACATTCTAGAAGTTCCACAGCGGCGCCTTGGAGCGCTGACTCTGTGCCAGGCACTGTGTCAGGCCGCAGGGCTGTGGTCACTGTTTAATGGCAGAAGAAAGAGACCATTTGCCATCACTGGGGGGACCTGACCACCTGAGGCCATCCAGGCCACAAGCAGGGTGCTGAGATGGAGTCACCAAGGGAGGCCGCATGCAGGTAGAGAGGGAAGGATGTCTAGGAGGTGACAGGAACAGGATGAGAATGAGCCTGCCACGCAGCATCATGAAGCAGCACCCCCAAAAGATGGAACAGCAAGTCGCTGAAGAGGTTGCCAGGAATGATTTAGACCTGTTTGCAAAGTGGAACAACAGCGAGGGCATGTTTACAACTCCTCATGGCTCATATCCATTTCCGTGTCACAGTCTGGTCAGGACCTTGCACTGGGTAGGACTCTGTAATCTGATGCCTTTCACATGTCCACTGTGCCATGACCATGTGTTGAGGCTTTCAGGTTTGCAAGGACTTGTGCCAGATACCAAGCCACAAAGGAAGCCTTTGAAAGGCAGCAGAAACATGTCACTTGCGTGCTTTAGTATCTGCTTGTCATCTGTTGTTTCAAGGTTTCCCAATAATATTGTCCCTAATAAAATAGTAACAGAATGATTTCAGACAGGAGGTTGTTGACAGCCCAGTGGTCTGTAAGAACAACAGTTAACACTGAGAGGCTTTAAGGTCTACCGAGTGACCCTATGCACATTCTGAACAATTTGTCAGTATCTGTACTTTGAGAAAGAAGGAAAACACCTGCCAGGCCAGCAAGTGGCAGAGCCAGGTTTGAAGTGAGGTCCCACTAAATCCCTCCCCTAGCTCTTTGTAAAAAAATTCAGTTTATTGGGGTAACACTGGTTGACAGCATTATGTAAGTTCCAGGTGTGCAGTTCTATAACACAACATCTGTACACTGCATTGTGTGCTCACCACCCAAAGCCCAGTCTCCTTCTGTCACCATGTGTGTGGCCCCCTTTACCCTTCTCTTCCTTCCCACCCCTTCCCCTTTTGGTAACCATCATTCTGTGGTCTGTGTCTGTGAGTTTGTTTTGTGTGTGTGTCTGTGGCTTTGTTTTTAATCCCGCATGTGAGTGAATCACATGGTTCTTGTCCTTTCTTGTCTGACTTACTTTCCTTAGCATCATCTTCTCCAGCTTCATCCACGTTGTCCCACATGGCAGTACTTTACCCTTTTTTATGGCTGAGCAGTATCCCATTGTATACATGGACCACATCTTCTTCATCCAGTCATCCATAGAAGGGCACTTAGATCGTTTCCATGCCTTGGCTACTGTGAATAATGCTGCAGTGAACACAAGGGCGAACATATCTTTATGAATAAGTGTTTTCAAAATTTTGTCAGGGGGGCTTGTCAGGCAGACACCCCCAGGAGGGGCTGCTGGGTCATATGGCAGTGCTAGTCTTAATTTTTTGAGGAACCTCCAACTGTTTTCCATCACGGCAGCACCTGTCGGCATTCCCACCCGCAGTGAATGAGGGTTCCTTTTTCTCCACATCTTCAACACTTGTTACCTGTCTTGTTGGGAATAGCCATTATGGCAGGTGTGAGGTGGTATCTCATTGTGGCTTTGATTTGCGTTTCCCTGAGATCTAGGGAAGTTGAGTATCTTATGTCTCTTGGCCATTCATTTATCTTTTTAGGAAAAATATCTGTTCAGCCTCTGCCCAGTTTTTAATAGGATTTTTATTATTGTTGTTGTTGAGTTGTATATCTTCGATGTTAGCGCTTTGTCAGAGGTGTTGTTCACAGATGTCTTCTCTCATCCTATTGGCTGCCTTTTTGTTTTGTTGATGATTTCTTTTGCCGTGCAGTTTTAGTGTGATGTAGTTCCATTCATTTATTTTTGCTTCTACTTCCCTTGCTTTTGGGGTCAAGTTCACAAAAGCCTCTCTGGAGAACAAGGTCCGCAAGTTTAGTACCTGTGTTTCCTTCTACGTATTTTATGGCTTCAGGTCTTACAGTTAAGCCCTCAGTGCATTTGGAGTTAGTTCCTGTGCGTGGTGTCAAACAGCATCTCGTTTCACTCTTTTGTATGTGCGGGGCCACCTGTCCTGATTCAGTAGCAGAGAAACCAGCATCCGGGTTTGAAAAACTCTCCCAAGCAGACTTTCAGCTGAATCAGGCCCTGGATGTGGCCACATGGACAAGTTGTCAGTCTGTCAGTCCCTGAGAAGTAAACAGATTGCGCTCACAGCTCGTAAATCTTCATCACATTCCCCAGCAGGGCGGGTGGCAGGAGCCCTGCAGGGTTTTCAGCCAGTGGTGGCGATGCCAGGAAAACACACCAGCCATTGAGAGAAAAAGTAGGGCCTGGTCCTTAGTTGCCCTTTGCAGGAGGATGGCTGGAGACTGAACCCAAACACTTGGAACCTAGGACTGTGCAAGTCCCCAGTGAAATGGACATCCGATCAGAGAGGGGTCAAGTCAACAGTTCTATTGGAGAGAGAGCAGGGGTGGAGCAGGCTAGCGTTTGCTCTGGGCCAGTTTTCCTCTAGGCTTCCCTTCCTTGGTGGACCCCAGTGGGCCACGTCCAACCTTCCCAGTCTCAGCAGCCTCACTAGTAGGCACTGAGATCAGAGGGGACTGCCGTGTGTATCTAGACCAAGTTTGGAGGTCCACAGGGGGACAGGGAAGCTTTGACTTGGTTAGTGACCCGCTACTATTCCCTGGGCAACAGCAATGACCAGAGGCATGACGTTTAAAAAGCCAATCAGTGGCTCAGTGCACCTCGCTCAGCAGTGGTTGGCACACTCAGGGCTGGGGCAGGAGTGAACTTGGCTCCCATCCCCTGTGGTAGCACATCTGGCAACTGCGGGGTTTGGAGGAGGCGTCTACATCATCAGCCCTTTCATACTTCCTGTCCCATAGCTCAGGACACCCTGGAGACCGAGCATGCACACAACAGAAGGCCAGCGGGCAGATATTTACAAAACCCTGAGATTCCAGTGAGCACGGACGGCATGTATCCCTCCCAAGGGAGAGCAAGTCTGTAGTGGGCCTGTTTCCTGCTGCTGTTTTCATGGGAAGGAATCCCAGCCCTGGCCATCACAGGCCAGCTGGGGACTGAGAAGCCCAGAGAAGCTTTAAGCACACATGCAGGGGTATCAGAGGTGGGAAGATGTCTTTCAGAGGCTGTGACTTCTGGACTGAGATTCAGGAAGGACCATGCATGACTCAGCAAGGTCACTAATTTATCAGGGGCAGAATCGGACCAGATGGAGGTGCCCCTCTGATACTGATTTCCTGGGGTCCTAAAAAAGTAAAATAGCCTCCTTCTCACTTTACCTGGAAGCCTTTCTCCAGCGCACCCCGGAAAGTGCAGGGCCCCAAATGAGCCCTAGCAGCCTGCTTACCCAAGGGTCTGTGTTTCTTCCCCTCGGGAGGTCCAGAAAAGCACTGTGGGTTGGAATCGGTATTCCATAGCCTAGCGCTTCCTATTCGTCTTTACATCATAAATAACGGAAAATTATGTTTGCAAAATTCCCCGGGTGAGATACTGATTCACCCACAAGAAGCTTAGAACTTAAGACTGAAATGCCGCAGAATGGGCCACCCCAGCTCTGCATGTGAGGTCCGCGTGTGCACAGCTGAGAGATGCTGCAGAGAGCGTGAGCAAGCAGTGGAATCCAGTGAGAAAGTCATTCTTTTTTGGGGGGGGACCAGTGGTAATTAAAATATCTTCAAATTAACTTATTTTGAAAGTTACTGACCTCCTAGACTCATTGTGCCATTGTCAACGATAAGAAGAAAATTTTTGTTAAGGACATTGAAAAAAATTCCCTGGGGAAGATGCAGCGGGCTGCCCAAAGCTAAATGGATTGGCAGGGGCCTCGGGGCGCCTTCAGGACCAAGAGGATCGAAACCTCTGCAGCTTGCAGTCCATTCTTGTTGTCTGTTGGAGGGCTCTGCCCTGGACAGATGAGATCTGGGACAAAACGGAGTCACAGAGGTTGACGTGGCCCAGGACCAGTGTGCAGGGGCCGACGTGTGAAAGAGCATCGCCTCGGAGACGCAACACACGGCACCTCTCAACTTCGTTTGCCTAGGAAAGCCCCTTCGCTGCCATGCGAGCATCTCATGAGCTGGGCACCATGTGGACCCCACTTTGGGCAGCACTTTGGAGGGAATTTATCTAAAGGTGCAAATGTACTTCTCTGTAACTGATCTTTACCAATGAACTTTCTTTCCACAATGGCGGGAACGGACCCAAGGCAGTGAGGTCCTTCCTGGATTTAGTTGCCGTCAATTCACGATTTAAGCTTTGGCTAAGACCCCCCCCTTTGCCCCTCCCCTCGGCAGCCAGCCTCTGAACTGTGACTCTGTCCCCTAAGTTACCCAAGTTTTCTGTAATCTGGAATCCCCCCTCTCAAATTCACTGTCTTTTCTCATCTCCACCATGACCTGCAACTTTTGTGGGATTTGGTATAGATACAAAAACTAGCCCAGTCAGGGGTGTGGGGACAATATCGGGGGTGGGGGACATGTACTGATTTCAGCGATCTTTAAGGCCAGCTCCTAATTTTCCCAGAACAGGCAGTCAAAACTGACTTTATTCTTGGGAAACAGGACTACACAAGGATCGTGCTGAGCCCAGCACCCACTTTCCAAAGGTAGCTCCTTATTCTCCATTTGTGGCCCATTTTTAAGTAATTGAACTTATTTCTGTTTCGGTCACATTGCTCCCTTCGTTAAGTACTTGCCGAGTGCTAGGTGCTGGATGCCAAGATGGAAAGATGGAACCCTTGTAAAGACGGGCTTATGGTCTAAGAGAGAGTGAGACTTGCTAACAGAGCATGATGCAGTGAACTTGGCGCTGCGATGAGGGAACAGTTAACAATGGCTGTGCCTGGAGGAATCAGGGAAGGCTTCACCAGGGAGGTGGCCTTTGCATTGAGACTCAGAATAAGTAGAATTACATGAGTTGGGTAAAAGTATGAGGAGCATGGGTTGGTGGAGATTTTCTAAGCAGGACCTAACTACATGGGCAAACATGCAGCCACTTGAGAGAGCCTAGTGTGGTCAGGGAGTAACAGTTTGATCAAAAATGCTCAAACTCAGGACGAATAATAATAAAAGCTCCATTTCTTGTTCACTCCATGCCAGGTGCTAGGTCAGATGTGTTACCTATATTATCTGACTTAATCTTCAAAGCATATCTGTGGCAGAGGTTTGTCACCCCTGTTGCATAAAAGAAGCTGAGCAAAGGCGGCTTCATCGACTTAAGCAAGGCCCCACAACCAGATGGTGGGGGAGCCAGGATGGGATCTCACTGCCTGATTCCCAACAGTTTTGCATGTTCCCACCCAGGATACTAGATAGTCCCCTGCTTGCCGGGCCAATGGTGGGAGGGGAGCTCTGGAGTCAGTGCCGCAGGGGGGAGGGCAGCCCCGCCCCAGCCCCTCCTGACTTCCTGCCTGACCCCTGGTCCCGTGTTCCTGTTCTCATTCCCCTCACCTTCCAGCCACAGCCTGCCTGGGGCCCTTGTTTCCCCTTCTGCAGGGCCCCTGGCATGGGGAGACACCTCTTTCAGACTTCAGGTGGAGCAGAGAATTAGCCACCAAATCAAATACAGCCCCAGGAATCTCAGGTTGTGCCTCCAGAGTCCTCAGAAGAACTGCCCTATTGTCACCTCTGTGGTGGGAAGCTTTGTCAGTAGCTCTGGGTGTCCTCCAGCTTGTTAGTGTTGAATCAGCAGGAAACCATTCTGCACTAACTTGACCCTGCCAGCCCCTCCTCACACACCTCTGTGCCCGAGGGGTCAAAGACAGCAGTGGGATAAAGAGAACCGGAGCACTTGGGCTGAGGCCTGTGCGCTCTCCATCAACCCCGAGTGCCCGAAGCATGTGCACAAGGGGAATCTTGGTTTCTGCCCTGGGTTGGGTCAGAAAACCCAGCGCAATGCAGACGTTTCGGATCTGACAAATTGCATGTCTAGAGTCCCCTGATCTCCACATGGACCACTGTTGTGCACGGTCATGCCCATTTGTAGGTTCTGGTAAGCTTATCTTTCCAGTGCGGCTGGGGAAGTGTTTTAGAAACAGTTGCTAGTCATTCTGGAAAGAGCTGTCTTGTTAATTTCCATCTGGAGGGCTGAAATTGTCTGCTGAGATGGAGTCAGAAGGATCCTTACTGACAGGCATTATTGAGAACTTGAGCTAAGACCTGGCGGCCAGAAGCAGTAACCGCCAGTCACTGTTTTCAAAGTCCTGTGAAAAGGTGTGCCGGGGCGGGGAGGGTCCTGGGACATGGTGGGGACCAGGTGTTTTCCTGACCCTTTGCCCTCCTTTTGTTCTTTGGCTGTTTCCCTCCGAGCTCAGAGCTCATCGGGCAGGCAGCTGTCTCCTCGGCGGCCCCCTTTGCTTTGAGCTCCTCTCAAGGTTAGGGGCTGGGATGTTTTCCTGTAAAGGGCCAGAGAGAAAATATTTCAGGCTTTTTTGACCAGACTGTGCCACAACTACTCAACTCTGCCACTGTGGCGTGGAAGTAGCCATGACAACGTGTAAACAAATGAGCGTGGCTGTGTTCCAGTAAAACTTTATTCGCAAAAGCTGGTGCTAGGCGGCGTTTGGCCACAGTTGACTAACCCCTGCTATGGATTTAAATTCTCTCCTTTTTTCCTTCTTTTTTTTGAATCTGAAAAACAGGAACAAAGTGTTAAAAAGGCAAGCTGTTTGCCTGCGATGTTGCTTTTGGACTTTTCTCCTCTCATTTTTAACATTTCAGAAAGTACACTTTGTCTCGTCTTAATAGGCGGTTACTTAAATCCGAAGCAGCTGGGAAGGCAAGAATCCTCTCAGTGAGCATTTGGTAGTGGTGACAGGAGAGACCCGGCTCTCCTTGCTGATGCAGGTAAAGAATTACAGATCAGCACATCTATTAGCGTGTCATCAGTTTGTTAGTGACCGGCTCCCGTGGAGGAGAACGGGACTGGGCAGAGTAGGGGGTGAAAGGCAAAGTTTCAGGGCAAAGCAGGGCAGCAAAAGTAAGAGCGGCTGAAGACCAGGGTGGCAAGCCCCCCGGGTGGCCTGAAGCCCAGTGGCCCCTTAGAGCCAAGAGTGCCCCAAGCCCAAGAGAGAGACACCCCGTCCTTCGTTCTGAGGACTCACATAGTTGGTGGGATAGGAGAAAAAAAGGTACATATTGATTAATGGGTAAATGTGGTGCCAGCTTTCCCGGGGGAACGTGGCTACCCAAGCTTAGGTACGTGTGGGGCTCCTTATCTTGCTCCAGACTCCATTTTTTCATCTTGTTGTAAAACAAATACGTGACAGGAGACAGTTAATTAGAATTGGGGCACTTTCTAAAGTTATTTATGGGCTCTTTCTGTAAGCATCAGGGACTGCCTCCTAAAACAGGTAGTGACCAGAGGTAGACAATTAACCAAAGCTGTTTTATGGGCTCCTTCTTTGGGCACTGTGGACCCCTTCCCACATTCCAGGCCCTGGGATGAAAGCAGTTTCAAGGCTTTCTTTCCTAAATAGTGGAAATGCTACATAGAATTTCAAGGACTTCCCTCCTTCCTTGCTAACATAGTGTTTCTTGTGATGTCGGAGCACCTGGGGATATTATCAGATCAGGCTCAGGATGCTGAGTTAGTGCATGAGACATGTCTCCTTCTTCCTCCCTGCCTCGGTTTACTGTTTAATCTACGTAAGTGGTAAAAGGCGTTTCCTGGTAACCAGGATGCTAGATGTTGGCCAGTAACAGTATTGCAGTCTTAGGGCTCTTCCTGTTCTGTCTCCTGCTGTCGTGAAAGTGAAATAGTAATTTTTAATACGCTGTCTGTTTTGCTAGATGCAGAGATTACTGGCATGTTGCAGGGTAATTTGGGAAAACTTTCTGCACCACACAGAGCCAGGCATGGAATAGTGAATGCCCCTTGCTGGAGTGAGTGAACACATGGAAGCTGAAACTCTCTAGAGGTGATTTCCTCACAAATCAGGTAGTGGTGACGGTGTGCAGTGGCACAGACACAGTCCCTTCAGCTTCCATGATCTGGACTGTGGAGGTGTCCCACGGCTCCCAAGCTGCCTGGGGGGACCAAAGCACACAGGAAAGTTTCAGGTAAAGGTACAGGCGAGACACTCTCCAGAAGTTTGTCCTGTCAGTGGGACAGGTCACACTGAGGTCACTCAGCCTCACAGATGCAAACACACCCATCTCAGCATCCCTCCCCATTGGCCAGTGTTCATAAAGGGAGAGCAGGATTAACAACTGGGATCCAGCCTTGCAGTTGGTGGTGGTGAGGCTCAGCCCCGACTCCGCCTCCCCCAGCTTCCAAAGAAATGCTCCCGGGAAGTGCACAAACGAGTTCAGAAAACAGGCACAATGAACGCCGAGGGGATCGCGGGAGAACAGAAAATGGAATGATGATGTGACCCTAATTTTGTTTAAAACACTATCTCTACCCCTAAAGACAGTTCTAGGAAGAGCATATTAAAATGTCAACCGTGCCTCTGTACAATAGAATTAGGTGACTTTCATTGTCCTTCTCTGGTCCCATAATTTAAACAAGTTTCCTACAATAAACACGTGTTGCGTTTATAGTTTTAAAAGGTATTATTTAAAAAAGAGAAAGGACGGGTATCCCGGTCTACCTTTTGCCTTCTTAAGAACAGAAGAGCAGGCTCTCCGCTGGAGGCGACTGCTGGGCACGCTCACACCCCTGCTTGGGGGTGCTTTGGGAGCTGGTGTGGTGCAGGCCCGAGGGAGGGGCTGTGCATGTGGAATCTGTTGCTTCCAAGCCACTGGATCATTTGTTTCTCCTGGGTTCTTCTTCAGAGAAAATGTGGCAGTACCTGTCCCAGCGTGGCTGGGCCTTTCCCCTCCTCTTTCTGGCTTACAAAACATACCATGAAGCTGAATGAGCAGATAATATGTCTTGACATTTTATGTATTTTTTAAAGGTTTTCTAAAGAGATTGATGCTGTTTGGAGAGTGTTCCAGAGAAAGGACAGTTACTTAAACACACACACACACACACACATTTGAAAGCACAGCTCTTGTATGGAAATTCCTGCTTTCTTGATGAAAAGGAATTTTCTTTTGAGGTGGTGGCCAGGATTCAGGGGGCCTCCGTGAGATACTGTTGGCAGTGGCGTCATCATATTATGGGGCCTAGGGTCTCCCTACTCGGTGACATAGCCCAGTTTTCTGCAGAGATCAAGACCTTGTGCCTGGTTAAGGGGTCCTTGGGTCCCAGCTGTACTGCTGGTGACATTGGGCAAGTTACTAAGAGTCCTGTGTCTTTCTGCTGCTACTCAAACCTTACCCATGTCAGAGAGGCTGTGGGGTCAAGAATGGCCAACTCGCTAAGATCTCTCGTCCGCCCACCCATCCCGCACTAATAACTACAGCCCTGCCGGCCCCCCCCCCCCCCCC
>VMDR010020806.1:0-17294 GCA_007922815.1 Macrotus californicus | reverse complement strand
CGACACAAAAGGAAATGTAAATAGATGAAATACAAACCTAAAACAAGCTACTGATAACAAAATTGATTGGCAAATTCAAAAACTTATTTTATTAAATCCAGGTCCTAACATCCTAAATGGATGCACACTCAGTATGAAAACATGGGTTTAGTCTTTGTGCTAATATCCAATAAACCTCAATATTTTGTAGGTCTCAGAAAATCACTGGAATATTAATTATTATTTTATTCACTGAAAATATTGGTTAATCAATACATTTAACATAGTGTTCATGTAAGACACGTCCAAACCTGTAGAGAATTTTTAGGAATGTATTTGAGCCAAACAGACAATTGCCGGGAAGCAAAATCTCAAATGCTCCACACAATGACAGTTTTACAGTTTCTTTTATGCATTGAAAATTAAGGTGGGGGCTAAGGAAGAGGGCATGAAGGTGGGAGACAGGAAGGCGGGGGTCGGATTACAGAACAGTTAACAAGATTGTGTGCCCCCTTGAGGACGGTCACACTTATTTCAAAGGTGCCTCACCTGAGATGCACAAGAATATCAGCAGGGCTCACTGAAGGCAAAGATAAACTTAAAGAAATTACTATTGCTTTTTCTAAGTGCATAGCAAAGGAATACATAAATATATATAGTCTCCCAATAGTGCATTTTTATATTAAAAGACTTTCTGGCCCTGGCCAAGTGGCTCAGTTGGTTGGAGTACCATTTTGTACCCCAAAAAGGTTGTTGGTCCGTCCAGTCTTTGGCTGAGGCACATATGGAAGGTAACCAATGGATGTTGCTCTCTCTCTCTCTTTCTCACTTTCGCGCACTCTCTCTCTCTCTCAAATCAATAAACGTATACTCAGGTGAGGATTAATAAACAACTCCTCTGTAATTTTAAAAATAATGACGCATTCAAATGATAGATTTAGACACAGGCAAAATCTTTACTAAAGAAGTTACGTGCCTGAGGAACGACTTACGCGTGATGACCTGCCCAGTCAGGAGTTTGTCATGGATCACCCTGTGAGCTTATTTTCCATAGAACCCCTTTTTCATCCATAATAAAAAATAACTATTGATCATCACTAGTGACAAGAAATTTTTCACGGCTCTAATTTTCATACCTGTCTCCTATCTGAAAATATATATATGGATAACTTCCAGTAAAATTATAAATATTTAGCCTTAATTTCAAAGGAAACATTGTAGATCATAGAAGATTAATTATGTGTGAACAAAGATTTCTGAAAAAAATAAGCCGATCTCTTTAAAATAGTGAGATATTGAATTTATATTTGAAAACCTAGATATTCTCACTGAAGTGTACAACATCAAAGTTCTGAGCTTATCAGAGGGTATAGATCCCTCATCATCACTGAAGCTATTGAACCTAAGTATCTAGGGGGATCTTTGGGAAAAAAAACCTAAATTTCAGCATTTTCACATTGGCAAATTATTTCTGAAACTCTATGATAATGCTGATGCAAAAATCCATTGTTTGTATTTTTGAATTTTAAAATATTGAAATGTTTCTACTGAACAAAAGCATGAGATCAGTATGTTTGCCATTTTTAAGCTTCAAATAACTTGCATTTTTTCTGGAAAACAGGTGAGATTATTAAATCGGTTGAGAAACTAAGTAGTCAGAATTGACTTAGTCACTTTGTTGCAAGGAACAGATAGGTGCTCAGGTCAGGAAATCAAGCAAAGAGGGAAAAGTTCCAAAGTACCACACACACAACCAATCCTTACAGAGAAGTAGAATGTGATGGACAACCCACGCTCAAGTCCCAGCTATCTGGTCAGTCATTAATAACAGGCATCCTGTGCTCCTAGACCTAACATTCCACCGTTAAAATGACTGACCTATTTTTCAACCTGCCTCTATGTTTCAGCCACCAGTGACTAATTAATTGATTACTCGGACTGGCTAAGCCAGGCTTCATGCAGAGCTAGAGAGAGCATGGCAAGAGACCAACTTATATGCTGTTGACCAGACACTAGAGGAAAGTCATCATAGGCCGTCTTTGAGTCAGGCTCTTAGAAGTGGGCAGTTTTGGTCAAGGTGGGAGGTTCATAGTATACTAAGCATGATGACGTATGGGCAAAGAAGGAAACAAGCAATATGGCTGCCACTATTGATTTCTTAGAGAGGAGCATTGAATGGGTAGACATCTTGCTTACCCTGCCCAGCAACAAAATTCTGCATCTTCCAAAGCTCAGTTTAAATGCAAACACTTTTGATGGTCTCTTCTTGATCTCTATTCAGAATCCAAGTTTCAGTCCTGAAGGTGCCTATCAGATGTTTTTATGCCTCTATTAATCGCCATCTCTATCACAGCTTATCACGTATGTTGTAAACCCTTGGAGTGTGTAGTAAGATGACCCAAAGCAAAGATCTGTAGAGACCCTAGGAGTTTCTCCCAGGCCTTCGTCAGATGGTCTCGATTTCCTTCCTGAATATCTTTTATTCCTCCTCTTTTCTTCATATCCACTGTGGCTATGTTAATTCAAGCTCCTATCATGTCTATCCTATTGCAATGTCTCCTCTAAAGCTACTTACCTCTAAAAATCCATTATCTCACCTATGAAAAAAATATTAATTACATACTTTCTACGTAGAGGAAAACTCAGTTCTTTCCTGTTGTGTGTTTCCATCCTTTCTCGCACAAACACACGTCTCACTTCTGGTCTCCAGATGTGTGGGGTTTCTCCTCACACACTAAGCAATTCTCTGTGATACCGGCTGGGTGTCCTACAATTTAACTGAATTCCAACACTATTTATCTGGAGATAGTGTCAGATCCTACAGGTTGAGGACCCAGTCTCACAAGATAGCTCCCACCCTACTTCCAATGCTATTCACGAGTAGTAGGTCCTCAACTTACCATAACCTCTGTCTGATTTGGCTACAAATCAGACGTCCCCATGATCCCCCTCCTCAGGTTTAATTCATTTGCTACAATAGTAAATTACATTTACAAGTTTATTTAAGGATATGATAAAAGAGACCTTGGAGCAGCCAGGTGAAGAGAAATACAGGGTAGAGTCTGGGAGGGCCTGGCTGAGCTCAGGAGCTTCTGTTCCAAGTAGTTGGGGCATGTCACCTTCCCAGTGTGGATTTGTTTGCCAGACTGGAATTCTCCAAACACGGGAGTATTGGGATTTTTTGGAGGCTTCCTCACATGGGCATGATTAATTATTAACTCTGTTTCTAGCCCCTCCCTTCCCTCTGGAAAATGGGGGACAGGCCTGACAGTTCTAAGCTTCTAATCATGGCTGGTTTTCCCTGGTGACCAGCCCCAATCAAAGAGCCATTTCGAAGTGCCCCCAGAGTCCTCTCATTAGAACCAAAGATGCTCCTAGTGCTCTTATGACAAAAATTTACAAGGGCTTTACAAGTTTGTGTTAGTGATGGGGTCAAAGACCAAATATCAGAACAAAAGATGCTCCTTGTGTTCTTATCACTTTGGAAAAAACAAGGGTTTAAGGAGGTCTGTGTCAGGAACCAGGGGCTGATATCAATGTATATATTTTCTATTATCGCACACTGATCTTATACCAGTGTGATTATTTTGACATGCACATCTGATCACATTATCTCCTCTCTTAAAACTTTCAATTACTCAGATACACCACCTTCATATCTCATTTAGGGCTCTGAGAGACAGGTCTTGCTTCTCCAGTCGCATCTGCTACCGCAATTCTGCCACACTAGTCTAGCCACAGTAGTCTTCTTTTAATCATCCAGCCTTGCCACATTTCCTTCTGCAATGAGGACTTTGCACATGCTGTTTCTACCAGGAATGCTGTTCCTTTTCCTGGTCACAAAATAAGTCACTCAGTAAATTCTGGTCTCAACTTCACCATTACTTCCTTTGAGGCTCTACTAACGGTAATGTGTCAGGATGAGGTCCTTGTAACCAGAAACACTATGAAAATAGTAGACTAACTTATCATTTTAGTAGTTAATGACATAAACTTGGGCCAGTTTCACAACATCAGAAAGCATCAGCTTTCTCATCTATAAAATTGGGATAATGTCTCATTCACAGGATTCCTTTGAGGGTTAAAGATGATCATTGCTTAGCAGGGTTTCTGCCCTATGACATGGCTCAGAAAGGCACTACATTAGTTTTTTAAGTGATTACACTAGTCTTGACAATATAATTTAGAAAAAAAATGTTATTAGAATTGTGTTTCACTGTATTTTCCGATAAAGAAGATTTACTACTATAACAAGAGACTGAAAAATACACTGCTTCATCAATACACAAATCAATTTCTCTCTCTCATAAACTGAATCATCTTGGGAGACATCCCAGAGTGGTTAGGAAGCTGTAAAGCACTGAAGAGTTAGGATCCTTCCATCAGCAAATGTGAGGTGTCACCCTTGTCTGCACAGTCCAGGGCAACCTGCTATCATACCCATAATCCCTCAATATGAATACTTCCTCTTTGAGGCCATGATCCAGAAATTGCACATATCACTTCCATGAACATGCCACTGGCCAGAATTTAGACCTAGTTTCATGGCCATGGCTACCAGCAAGGAATGATACGTTTCTTCCCTGGGTAGTCATGTACCAAGATAAAAGGCATGTTCTTACAGAAAAAAAAGGGGAGAATGAATATTGAGGGGACAGAGAGCAGTTTCCTACTCCTTTTCTGAGTTAAAATAATTTTTAAGTTAAAAGTAATTCCCCTCAGGAATATGAAAAAAAAGGTTTGTGTGAGGAGTGTCACAAGTAGGATGAGTACAAAAAAAGTTATTTAAAAATTTAAATATGAACATACCATATTTTTGCCAATAAAAAATAAGACAATGAAACAGTAGGACCGCCTTATGCTCATGGGTGAAAGGACAGTAAAGCTCATGATCATCAATCTTACCTGTGACTGTGGCACCTGAGATCAGAGGTGGTGGTGACTGTGCCAGTTACTAACCTAATGACACCACCAGGATGACAGTCCAAGCTGTCTGCCTCTATGCAAATCCACTTTGCCTTAACAAAATACTCAGGGACATTAGTTTGTCTCTCACATCCCCAACACAAGATATACAGTTAAAGAACTAAGTGAACAAATGTGGTGGATGCTGTGGCTATGCATTTGTCTTCATCTTTATCATCGAACATATCTCCTCCTCATCATTATCATCATCATCAATAATTATTCAATGAGTGCCCAGGATGAGTCAGACTGTGTTCTAGGAACTATAAATATGGCAGTGATCAAGAATAGATCCAACTTTTTGGCTCCATGGAGCTTACTTTCCAATCAGCAGAGACAGAAAGATGTCATAGACATCTGTCATGGTATACGACACCATAACCAGCATTGATAAAATACAGCAGGCCAAAGGGATAGAGACTTCTTAGGAATGGTCTTGGAAGGCCTTACTGAGGAGAAAAAATGATAGTAAACATCCACAGGAAATGAGGAAGGATGGCCTGTGGATAAGCAGGAGAAGAGTATTTCAGGACAGAAACAACTTAGGTTGAAGTCCTGGCCTTGGAGGGTGTTTGACCTTTTTGAGGAACAAACAGCAGGATCCCCTGTGGGACCACGAGAACAGAGCAGTGAGTGAAGGAAAAATAGGAGGAGATGGCTTCCCAGAGAAAAGGGAGGGACAAGGGCTGGAGATGTTCAGAGTATCAATGACCTCAAAGACATTGTCAGGTCTTCGGCTTTTACTCTGTGTGTGACATGGCACCCTAGAGGTTTTTGAGTAAAGGAGTGACATGATCTGATTTTCATTTTAGTATTACTAATATTAACCGAACCTCAATTCATTGAGTGGTCTGTTCATGGCACTATATTAAATGCCTTATGTACTTCTTTCATTTGATTCTCACTGTACCACAAAATAGCTTTTATTATTGCCATTTGTGGAGATGAAGAAACTGAGTCCACAAAGACTGAACAAATGTCTCTATGAATACCTGGCATTTTTAGGAGCTGACCTCAGGTACACCTGCCTGCATGTTTCATCATTATTCACGCTCAGTTCTGTCACTCCTGTGACAGCTCACTGGAAAGGTTTATGTGTTCTTGTCCTGCCATAAAATTGCTTCCCATTACATCCTGTCCGCTGATACCCTAAGTAGAAGCAATACAGAGGTAGTCTACTGTGTCATTGTGAACAGCAGTGTTACTGATGATAGCAATTACTACTCATTAGTATTTGATAAAAACAAGCTCTCTGCCACTGTGCTCCTAATCTAAACAGTGCCTCATACATAACACACCCCTGCAATTGAGGAGAAACTTCTGAAGGTGTTTTAATCCCCGTGATGAGGCACTAAAGTTTATAACTCAGTTCCATAGTTATATGAGCTTTTCCCTTCCTTCCTTCCAAATCTCACCTCTTTCTTTGAGGGCTTCCTCCCCTGATGCTGACGCTCCTGACTTGCATCCCTCCCTACTGATATCACCCCTGTACAAGTGACAGGTGCAACAGTTCCCATAGACTGGGTGGCAGCCACCCATAGATATTCTGAATGTTGCTCCTCTCTTTATTACCCTCACCTCCCCCAGCTGTAGATCAACCACTATTTTTGTGGGACCCAGAACAAGAGAACAAGTGGACGTTTCATATCTTACCTCTATTTAAGAGTTAGAAGTCAGGCTAACAAACTGTTAAATAAAATATTTCCTATGCCTACCTACATTGATAACTGCAACACTGTTTTTACTTTTAGGTCTTTAAAAATTTTTTTCTAAAGACCTCTTTTTTTCTTTTTATTTTAAGCATTCTCTTTTTCATTTCCTCTGGGATACAGTTTTTCCAAATCAGCTGGATCATGTTGAGGCTTGTTTCTCAGACTGGTCAGGACAGATCCAGAGCAGACTTTAGTTCGTGATTAATTTGGCCTATTACTAAGCGACACTCATCTGAGGAACCTGTCACATGCCTGCTGGACCAGAAGTTCTTCCCACTCCAGATGATGAGAATAGGGACTGTTCCCAGCACTCTGTGAGCTCTGGGGATGGTTGCACCTGCATATGCACATCGGTCCTCGAAGACTCAAGGGCAGCTTTCTGCAGATTTCCTGAACTCTGTTTCTCTCTGTGAAATCCTCTAGTGTTTTCTACCCAGGTGGTTTTGTCTACAAATTCTAGCTGACTTGGTCTTCTCAACAAACTGCAAATTTTACTTTCTTAACTTAGCCAGACCACCAGGTGCTGGTTGGCCTCCCCCCCACCCTGCCCCGTATCGTGCAGACGGTAGGTTGGGACGGCCACAGGGCTTGGCCGTCTCTGTGTCCCTGCTGTCAAAGCTCTGCCTCCTGAAATGCCTGTTACTCAATGTCTGAAAACAATCTCATATATTTTGCCTAGTTTTCTAATTGTTTGAGCGGGGAGTCGAAGTTTGTTTCCTTACTCTATCATAGCTAGAAGAGGAATTTAAGTGGTATTTCTAATTGTGGAATAAAACTTAATGTTCTCTAGAAAATGAATTTTAGGCCTCAGTGGGCAGATGAAGGAAGTAATGTTCGTTTTGTGGTTATTTTCTTTTCCCCAGTTTAGCTTTTCTAGTTCCAGAGAAATGGCAGCCTACACTGTGCCCACACAAAGCCAGCCTTCTCATCACTGGCTTCTTCCCCTTAGTTACTCAGACATTCTATGTGGAGCATCGATGAGACTCTGGTATTCCTCTGAAAATAAAACAGGTCACCATTTGGTCATTGAGTAAGAGACCTAAATGTAACAGTTTGTGCCATCTTTGCTTTTGGTGACAGTTGTTCATTAAAGAAATGCTTCAGAAATGCACATCAGAGTCATTTGATGCACATTTGAAGAAGTGAACATGCCCTCCACTTTGAACGTTCCATGTCACAAGGACAGGACAGAGAGAGTTTCTAACAGTGATTTTGATGAAACTCACAGGTAGGACATACTTGTTTGTTTTATTGGTTATCCTTTTCATGTTCTGTTGATCAATATTTTACTTTTTAAGACTGTCTTTGAATGGGAATTCCCATAATATAATCATAGCAGGTGCTGATATTATGACCACAAGAACATAAAATGTTCTGTTGGAGTATAAAGTGTGATCGTTTCGTGTGTTTTTACATTGAATTCTTCCTCATTTTTATTTTGAAAATTAGCAAGTCTATCATAGAACATCTACTAATTGCTCTTTTACCTGAGTACTGGGGAACTAACCTTTCCCACAATACAATGGATAATAGAGTTTGTGAATGAACATCTAGATTAGTAAGCAGAAAAATAGCATTTGTTCACTTAAAAGAAAGAATCGTGGTGGGTGGAGTGCTTTTACTTGATGATATCTCACACATGTAATAATTGAATTATAGTTTAATTTATTCATATATAATATTTGTGAATAATTTATTCATATGCTGGGTGTGGCACTGCAGATGTAGATTTGACTGAGCCCTAATCCTTTCTAGCAGACAGCTAACAAACCAAGCAAGGTCAGGATTGTCAGTGGAAGCAAGATGGCCCAAACAAAACATACCATTCGTTATTAAAAAGAAAAATAATTCAATTTAAAAAGTCGACGCTGAGTCAACTAACTTTGGAGATAACTTGGGTCATTGAGCACACTGTAGAGGCAAAACAAAATTCTGCCGGAACGTCTGACTGCGGCAACGACACCAGCACAAGAGGTGTTTACTCCAGGTCTTCACAGGACTTCCCAGACATGCACTTTTGTTTTTCTCTCCAGGCGCCACAGAGCTGTGGCGATTGGAAAAAAACAAACTTTGCAATGGCACATTTGATAATTGCATATAATTCCTATTGATGTGTATCTGTTGTAGGTGTGGTATTTGAAAGGTACAGGCAGATGCCCTCCTAAAAACTTGAAACTAACATTGCACTCTGTTAAGCAAGTCAGTGATTAAAGGTAACAATATGTAAAAATAACTTAAAGAGACCAAAGGATTCATAGGCCAGATATTCAATTTGGGGGCCGACTCAAGCTGTTTCCAGTGGCTTTTTTATATGAGTGGTCTGTCTTTGTTCATGCTTAGATTTCTTAAAATCTCTCAAACCAGCGGCATCTGGTCTCAGCATGCCCCATACCTCTCACTATGTGGCCCCAGGCCTGGCACTAGCAGCAACATCCTTGGTTTGAAGTTTGGCCTCTCCAGGGTACCTCCAAGCTCAGCAAAAGTAGCAACCATCTGAAAAGTCACTTTGTAGCTTATACTGGGTGGCCCCAGGAAGAACACAGGTGGTGGGTGACCTTGGCCTGCACCTCCTGGGAGGCCCCAGAGCCAGCTCACCTGGTAGATAGTTTAAGATCATGTCAAAGCACCACTGAACCACCTCCATAAGCAACACACTCAAGGGGAGGACTCAGTGGACCCCAGAGCCCTAGTGAAGTAAGTCCTGCTATGTGTGGGGTGGGCCCCTGCACAGCTGATCCACCCTGGTGGTCAGCAGTTGTGGCCAGTCCTTGCAGCTGATTGGCCTGGGAGTAAATCCCTTCCGTAGACATTCCAACAACAATCAGGGCTCGACTACAACAGGAGGGGGTACGCAACCTACAAGGGGGTAGGGAGGATGGCGCACCTGGAGTGTCCAGCCTGGGTGATCAGGGAGACTGTGCCATTGGACCCCACAGAATACTTACTACATAAAGCCACTCTCCCAAGCCCAGGAGATGTGGCAGCTTCACCGAATACACAGAAACAAGCAGAGGGAGACAGCCAAACTGAGGAGACAAACAAACATGTCACAAAGGAAAGAACAGAACAAAACTCCAGGGGAAAAAATAAAAAACCTAAACAAAATGGAGACAGGCAACCTACTAGACGCATAGTTCATAGCACTGGTTTTAAGAATGCTCAATGAACTTCACCAAAGAGATAGAAAATATAAAAATGGAGATAAGAAACAAACAAAAAAGCCAGTCAGAATGAAGAATACACTAACTGAAAGGAAGAATACCTTACAGGGAATCTATATTTTCTGTATACATTATTTATGTTTACAGGGAACACAATTAGAAGTGGATAATAAAGCAGCTTTCCTTCGAAGGGGGGAAACTTGTTCAAATCAGGCCTCTTAGAAATTCTGTTGAACATATCTGGCCAATACCATATGCAGCCTAGAAAAGTAAAACTTTAAAATTCCATTTCAATTCTCTTCCAGATGGCATTTGGCTCTTATGAAATAAAACTCTAGTTTGCCCCCATATGAAATGTTATATTCCAAAATATATATATGCGCTTACTAAAAATTTAAGGGCCTATTTAGTCACCTATTTTGTCAATGTTTCTTGAGCAGTTATTACGTGACGTACACAGGGATACGTGTGGTATACAGGGATGAAAAGCAGTGTGAGCAACCACTAGATTCTTCCCCTAAAACGTCCCTTGTGACAAGGGTCAAAGGCGAAGAATTGGACTGAAAAACCTATTTAATGATCCCTCATGGTTTTTAACAAAACTTTCTATGCTTATTGCAAATGCTAAGGAGAATGAAGAATTTCTTTCTGCTTTTCTTCCTGGCAGCCCACGATTTCGACAAGTACCGGAAATGCATGTGGAAAACAAACTCTTTGGTGTGTACTAGCCTATTTCTGATCAGAGAAAAGTCTTCAGAGGCGAGTTGACAAGTTTCTGTGAGGCAAGGATACCGATAATGTCCAGGATTTAACTGTTTTCTGAACTTCGTGTGTTTTGTCCCACACAGTGGAACAAGGCCATCAAATCAATAATCTATATCAGTGATTCTTTTCCACTTTGAAGTTTGCAGAACCTCTTTGAAAATCCGATTAATTTGCCTCCTTCCATTCTAAAAATGCTCATAGGTGCATATCATTGAATGATTACATACATTTCAAGGGGTTGATATTTTTCTTGAAAACCATCCCTGGGTTCCTGAAATATCACAGAGGTCTTAAGAGCAGTTCACTTATAAGAAAAATACTTTATTAATAATATAGATTAATACATTTTAATTAATTCCTTTAAATAATTTAATGGATTATTATATATAAGATGCTTCAATAAAAGTCTATTCACAGTGGGTGTTAATTTTATTTTTATTGCTGCTATGTTGAGTTTCTCATGTACTAGTCAATTTCTTGAATGCTAAATTAATAATAGCTAACATTTTCTGTGTTTCTTATAGTTCAGGCATATATCTAATTTAATACTTCTAATTACCCTATGCAGTAGATATTTTAATGCTCACTGCATAACGTAATGAAGTGATGATCTTTACCATTGCCAGTAGGGTTTGTACTCAAACTTATTACTACTGATTCCAGACCTGAGCCTTTCATTTCCTGTGATATCCCAGCCCTGGCTGGTTTCACATGGACTGCTCAAAACTTGTCCAGGGTGATTCACTTAGATCACCAAGGTGAACACATACATCTTACAGGAAGAATGTTAGTTAATATCAACTGAGTAAAGCTGCAATCAGAGAGAGGCAAACTTGCTGCTTGAAGTAAATGTCACAAATTTGCATTAGCTGTCTGTTGTGAGTCCTGCCTTTTCATAAAGTCAAGGAACAGATAAGTTATCATAAATTTCCTTTGTCACATAAACTGTCCCCTCTACCCACCTCACCAGGAAAGGCTGGATATTTCAATGTCTATAATTTTAGTATTAAGAATTCTAGGGCACATTTAAAAGATCATATAATTTCAGAATAGAATGAGGCCTTTCACCTTGTTTTGCCTTATAATGGTAGAATCAAAGGCGCTGTGATCTCAAATACTCTTAGTTAAATCTCAGAGATGGGCATTTGAAATCTAGAGAGATGACTAACAATTTTTCTTGTCTTCCTCAAGCATCAAGAGAGGTTTTTTAAACTTGTCTAAGATGTCCTGGTTTTAAATATTTCATAGATGAAAAAGTAAATGAATTTTAAATGTTCAGATACTGAAAAAAAAGGAGAAAGATCTATTTATGTTTGAATCTTTCGGAAGGAAGGAAAAGTCATGGAGGAATGGTCTTTAATGAGACTACATTTCTGATCCAATGGCGAAACTAACATATCAATGGAAAGACTGAGTCTCCAGAAATGAGAAAAGTCAGGGCTTTCAGATACAAAAGTTTGAGCAAGAAAGGGATGGAAGCTTCCATGTTAAGTAGAATTCTGTCTTTTAGAATTTCCAGGCCATTTCCCCCCTAACAAACAACATCAGTGGGACTCATCTTTTCTCCTACTCCTGACTACTCCCCCCAAACACACTTGTTCTCCCACCTGTTCAACTAGTTAAACTGCTTTTATCTCCCCAAACTCTATCAGACATTGGGTTTTTAAACAATCCCTGAAACAAATATGTTTGTGAGTAGCTACATGAGGTTCAAACAAATAAAGGAAATTATAGTGAGATGAGACTCCTAGGGAAGTATCTACACACAGGAGTGAGTGAGGTGAGGTTGGGGAGAAGTCATGAGAAGGATAAACTTCCCTTTGTAGTCCCCCTTGTCAAACACAATTGTTAGTTATAGAAAGGTGCCTGCCACCAGGAAGGGGGGGCGGGCAGTAAGCAGACAATGTGCCCTACAGCATCAAATTCCTGGTGTACTTTCCCCCAGCCTCTATCTTGAGCTGTTTCTTGGGCAGAAGTCTGAGTTGGACTGGAAAGGGTTGGGGCCAAACTGCTGTAGTCCCTCCTCTCAACATCTCCATGGTTTAATAAGTATGTGGGTGAATGAGTTCTAAAATGTTATTCTAGTTGCCAGAGTCCTCAAGAAAAGAAAGAGAGAGGCATAAGAAGGAGTCTAGAAATAAGGAACTAGGTACTTCTGTTTGGCAGAGAAGCAAATAAAGACCTACCTTAGACTGCTTCTGCAACCTTATTCCCAACCTGTGATTCATAGCACAATGGTGTGGCCCCAGTGGATCACAAATGGATGCAGATACAGATCCCCTCAGCCTGTGTGGCAGCTGGAGGCATTTTTCCCAGTGGGCCACAGAAAGGTGATCATTTTCTATGAGTCCCATAATACGAAATAAGTTGGAAAACACTCTGCATATAGCATATGGTCCATACCTCTATCATAGCTTCAGGTATTTCTATTAACCAAGCACATCACTAGTGTATCCCAGGAACTTGCCATGTATTAATTCAGTGAATCCTCCTAGAAACTTGCAAAGTATGTATCATCCTTATTTTACATATGAGGAAATAGAGACTCATAAAGAAACAGGAAAAGGTCATAGAGCAGGTGAAAAGCAGAGCAAAGAACAAGGAAACTCAGTTTCATCTTATTCCGGATTCTATGATCTTTCCACATTCTTCATAGGCTCAAATCTAACAAACTTGCTTTTTAGAACATTTTCTTTTCCCCTAGACTCTGAGCTTCTTCAGAAAAAGGAATGTGTCCTATTTATATTTGGCAACTTAGAGCCTGACACTTATATCCCATGTCACTTAGATATTGAAGACTTGCTATGTGAAGCCTTCAATCTTTCAACAAGTATATGGTTTCCCATAGACAATGGAGACATTTCCTACTACTCAGGTTGTAGGAGTATGAGGACACTTTCCTCTTTTTACCCTATTTGTTCCCTCATCTAAGTTGGTGAATACCTAGCAAATTGCCCTGGAGTATTGTTCTTCCCTGAAATCTGCTGAACAGGCATCCTTTTCCAGATGCACACACACACACACACACACACACACACACACAGCAGAAGACAGCTATTCCTTTCATCCATCCTGAATTTTACTCTGGAGCAATGCCTTGGGGTGCAAAATCTCTGGACCACCAACAAAGGGGCACAACTCCTGAGACAAAGACCCATCACAGCAGAGCAAAACAAAACAAAACAACAAGAACAAAACAGGTGATAAATACTCCAAAGGTAGTGCCTCATTTCAGCCAGGTGATAAGTCTACGGTGAGATTCTAGGTCATTTTACTACCTATCTCATGATTAGAATTGAGTAGTGAGGTGTGTGAAACGTGGGAAAGAAGATACCTACTGAGAAGGGTCACAGGTGGTCAACTAGGCTCAAATGTAAGAACAGAGCCTGGCAGCCATTTCTAAAGAGAGGCCTCTCTCTCACAAGCTGCACTTCAGGGAGAAGCCTGTACTAAGCTGCTTGTCTCATGCAATGAATGGTTTGCTCACACAGTGTCCCTGACATCTGAATCAGCTCTTATAAAGGAGTCCCTGGAATTTATTTCAACCAGTAGGACTGAGGCTTTCTGTGTCCAATCAGAGCTGTGTAGCTATATCACTGTTAGCATCTTCACCATTTAATCATAGCAGCTCTATTCTGACCAATCAACCCAGTGCCTTTTAGACCAATCAAAATGCAAGGACTTGGAATCCTCACTTGAATGAGGATGAACTAATCAGGGACCAGGGGCAGGGACTGCTCTCCTCCCCTCTGTCTCGGAGTGTGCCCCTTACCTTTCCACCAAGGACTAAAGACAATGTTTCCCCAGCCAGAGCAAAGATGAAACACCAAAGACATTTCACTGGACCAAAGCAGAGAAGAGCAGGCAGAGCAGAGCTGAGCAGAGCAGAGCTGAGCTACATAGCTACAGAGGGTCCTCACCCCATTGTCACCCCACTTAGGGCCACCTCATAGTCCTACTTGCTCCACAGCCATTGGTTGCTGCTTCATAACTGAGCTGTGACACTATTGAGCTTTTACACAGCTGTGCTGTTCTCACAGCCAAACTGTATCATACTTGAGCTGTTTGCACTGAATAAAGATTCCTTCTTTATCCACCTCAAACTGGGTATTCCTGTTGGTGTTGGTGCCAACCATCGATTGATAGGCGATCATCAAAGGAGATGCATACTAACACATTTATGTGCTTTGAAAAACTGATTCATCTGAATAGTTGGCAAATGAGATCTGGGTACCTCCCATTTCATTGTCACCGTTTGGATTATATGGTGAATATCTTCCATAAACTAAATGAGGGAAGTCTACAGTTCAAATTTTTAAGGAAAATGTGTTTAATAAATATAAACCATATGTTGGAATTAAACATGCGTTTTATATTTAACAAATATTTATGGCCAGCAAGGGCATCTTAGACTAACATTAGTCCTTCATGCAAGTGCATGCCTTAGATAACAGCTTACAGAGTCACAAGGAAATGTAAGTTCCTGGTGTGGCTTCCCAGTGGCCCTTGTGATAGACAGTCTCTTCCACCTCCCAGGGCCTTCCCTTGTGTGCCCCTTAAATAAGACCCCAAGGAGCTTACCAAAACTGTGGCTCTTTTTGGTTTGAATTGGTTCTCCAGCTTTAGCCTGGGAAGCCCAAGGCACTGCATTCATGACCCTAACATAGGCATGTCCCCCAGGTACTGCCACTCCCTCTGCCTATACCCTGCCTTGACCTCCAGGCATGCCGTGTACTTCCTCCAGGACCTGGGAATCATAAACTTCTCTGTTCCATTCATGGGTTCTTTCATTAAACCTGTGCTCACCATTTGACACTCTGAGGTTCTACTTACCAAATGTTAAATAAAGTCACAAGAGTAAACATAAAATTACATGTCAATATAAATTTGCGAAGGTGCAAATGGTTATTTTAAATAATATGAGTTCTATATGCAGAAAACAAATGGGTAGACAATTTGCTTAGATCAACTCTGGAACTGAATTTTGGCCTGAGAATCAGTTTTTAAATGATGCTGCCAGGTGTTTTTTCAGGATGGAATGGCCCTGTCACTCCTGGATGGTGCAAGCAATTGAAGAGTATTAGCTATTTAGCCCAAGAAGAGTTGACCCTGATTATTTTAAAGACTATCTTTGGGGAAATGGAATGAATGTTCTTCAAAATATTCTGAAAGGCAGAATTAGAACCAGGAGGTTCATTACTTTCAAGAAAACAGATTTCAGCTTGAAATAAGGTAAAACTCCCCAGTTGTTAGAACAGTGCATCCAAAAATGAAGTGGTTTTCCAGCTCTGGCCATGTTCCAGCCTAGGCAGACAGGAGAAACACTTGGAGGGAGTGTTGTGGCAATCTAGGGCATCTCTAACTTCCAAGCATGAGAAAAGGTAGCAAGTACAATGACTACCTAGTTATTAAACTTGGCCTTGAACCTTAAAGAAGGAAACAAGTCAACCTTTTCTTTTTTTTTGGCAATGGTTCGTTTTCTGTCCTTTCTGATGATCAGTAGTGGAGAATCAATGACACTAGTTTTCTTTATTATATGCTAATGCCTGCATACGAATGAATTTGATATTTATGAGGTCCTTGAAGATGCCCCAAAGCAGAAGAGCTTGAAATTCAATTATTTTGCCACTGAAAAGGAACCTCGCAACAGCAAAGTACCAGGCAGCATAATTTGAAAACTACTTTTTTTCTGTCATTAAAGAAATTTTCCATGTTCAGTTCTTTCTTGTTTAGGGTATGTGTTATTTATTCCATTTGCTTAAAACAAAAAATTCACAGCCAACATCTTCACCAGGGGCCTTTTTTCTTTTTGTTTGCTCTACTTGAGCTATAAATAAAGTCTTTTGCTGGCTGCAACTCCTCTGCTACCACCTCTGGAAATGTTGCCACATCTGGTCCTTGCTTTCCCCAACAATTTCAGAGTTTTTGATTCTGACTCCTCTGGTATTTTATTCTCTCAGAAGTTATTTTCACCATCTTTTCAAATAAAAGTTATGAAGAAAAAGGGAAAAGATGAGAAAGCAGAGAGACAAAAAAAAAAACCAACCTAAAAATTACCTTCCATTTTTAAAAGGGTTCTTTCCATTGAAAAATCTAAGTCATATGTGTGTGCCCTTGGATGATGCTATATAACTCCATTTATTTTCTGAAAATAGAGAAACTCCTGAGTTATTGCCTATGTTTCTACAAAAAAATTGTATATTTCACACCTATTGCTAAGTGGTTTAATCAGATGCATATCCATTGGCATTTAAGCACCATAGAACTATGAGTTGATAACTACATTTGTTAGCATCGGTATTTAGCTAATTATGAAGAAAAAAGAAAGGGTACCAAAGGGACTTAGACACTGAGCTTAATAAACTTGGGCTGGGGGGAACATGAGTCTGCTTGCTTAGCCAGGAAGCTACAGCTTCACATCCAGAGGATTACAGCATTGCCCTGCTAAGGGATTAACACTCTTCCCCTCCTGCTCTGGTACCTGATTGTTTGGGGGCCCCGGGGAGGTGCTTGACCAAAGAGGCCTATCAGTCTAACTAGGGGGTGGTCCATGAAAGTCTTGGCCAGAGTGGCTCAGTTGGTTGGAGTATCATCTATAACCAAAGGGTTGTAGGTTCAGTTCCCAGTCAGGCACATTCTTAGGCTGCAGGTTAGATCCCTGGTCCAGGCACGGGCGGGCACATGTGACTCCTGCTCTGGATGCATATGATCC
>VMDR010020805.1:0-17302 GCA_007922815.1 Macrotus californicus | reverse complement strand
AGTCCTCTCCGCCCTCCTACTGTTCTGGGTGAGTGTTTCTTCTTTAACTCTTTGATTGCTGGACTTCCATACAGTTTGATTTTCTGCCAGTTCTGGGTGTTTTTTGTTTTTAAATTTGTTGTTGTCCTTTTGGTTGTGTGAGGAGGCACAGTGTGTCCACCTATGCCTCCATCTTGGCCAGAAGTCCTCTGTGTATGTATTTCTTAAGATTTGAAAAATATGTGTGTACGAGATTATGTCTTCTCCAAAATGAGATGGTTTTACTTCTTTCCTTGTAACCTGGATGCATTTTATTTCTTTTTCTTGCATAATTTCCAAGAAAGGAAAATGACTAATTTTATTTAAAGGAGTGCAATTAAGCCTAAAGAAAAGATGATATTTGAGCTGGGTCCTGAGAGGTGAATAGGAGTTTGACAGCTGCAGAATGCAGGGTAGAAAGAGGATATTTTTCTATATTTTATTACTATAATTTCTGTTCCTAAGTTATTTTAAAATTTTCAAGAGGTATTTTTTTATTTGTTTCTGAAATGTTTTCATAAATAGTTGGTGGAAGAAAATCCTTTGGCCTTAGGTGGAATTTTGTATGTACAGGGAACTCAATAGTGTGATTTTTAAAAAAATCTAATCTTTTTTAGAGTTTAATCTTTACTGTATTTTTTTCCACTACCATTTAGTCCCCTTACACCTCCCTCCCCACAATGTGTTCTTATCTTATTCCTGAACTCTGAATCTTCTGGACTGACTATGTGATTGAACTTAATCTGAACAGGCAGCATGACCTAGGATCTTAGGAGTCTTTAAATGATAAGAAAGTCTCTGGGTATCAGATTGTACCTTCAACATAACTGCATAGTTCTTTCTGTTTTAGTTGTCTCCAGGTGTCATATCACCACTACTCCAGCAGAGGGCATGCTTTCAAAATGAAATTCCTCCCCAAATATATTCCACAGACTTTTTACTTTTGGTTCATAGACTTTAATTTTCATGCATATTTACTACCATAATTTACATAGAAATGCAAAAAATAGAAAATATTTAAACATAAAGTTAATCTTAAAATCATTAACAAGAAGTCAGAAAATACTTTTCCCAAAAAATAAAATAGGTGGTAAGAGAGCTTAGCTTCAGGAAACCAGAAACCAGCAACAAAGCTATGCTGTGAGACTGTAGTGAAGGTGAGGCAACTACCCAGAAAGCCAAGGCAAAAATAATGCCATTTGAAAGCATTTTTGTAATATTTATGTTGATTGAAGGTGCTCTTAGTCCAAACAGTTGTTCACTTTTCTTTTTTTTTTTTTTGGTATCCAAGTGTATTTCCATAGAAAAACAACTAATGGGCAATCTATCATGACTACATACACACATCTTGGTGGGGTAAGTAGGTCTAATGACAAGGACCCAGCTGGTACTTGTATCTTCCCCCATTACTAGTTCTGATCACTTTCCTTCTTTAGGCCTCATTTTGCAGAAAATGGAGGGAGTATCACTTGCCCGCTTCACGGTGCTGTGGAGCTAATCAAGTGAGATAACTCATGTAAAGGAGCCTTTTAAAGTAAACAAGCTGCGTGCATGGAAGTTAATTCTTAAAACAAGAAACACTTGTTCTTGCCGTTCTCCTTCTGCTGATGAGCTTACCCTCCTTGGAGGGAGGCCAGCTGTATTCAAAACTTTTATGTAGAAACCTTAATCATTGAGGCACAGGGTCTTATATGTACTAACAAAACACTTTTTCTCAGAACAGTAAGCATGGACCTTGTTAGTGATTCTCTTAAAGGTAAATTATCTGTGGAAATTAGCTCCCAAATTACAGCAGTGATATTAGATAGATAGATAGATAGATAGATAGATAGATAGATAGATAGATATAGATATATAAATTCATTTTATTCAATGCATATATATTGAGCACTTGTTCTGTGCCAGACATTGGGTTGAGACATGGGGGATACTTCAGTGAATAAAACAGACAAAATCTCTCCTCTGTTGGAGATTCCATTTCTGTGGGAGTGGGGTGGGGACAGTTACTGGGGTTTATTGTTTGCTCCTTTTAATAAGATATATAAATACTTAAGGAAGTTAGTGTTTTCTCTGCTAACATATTTACGTAGAAGTGATGAGCAAATTTCTGGATCCTCAAATTAAAATATTGATTTTTCTCACTTTTGGAGGAAATTTTGTTAAGAATTCAGTTTCTCCCATGGTCAGTGCTATTTACTCAACATCTTTTTCAAACAGAGTCTCACAGGTAGATATCGAATACTTAAAGGGGTTTCTGGTTTATCTGGATCGTCACAATTTTCTGCATTTATTTTTCCCTATTTTCTTGAAAGTTTTTACGTATCCCCCTTTTACAGAGACTTGAGAACAAATGGCTCTGTAATGGGTATTTAATAATACCTATTTTTACAACGATTTTTAGTTGACAAATTATTTTACATACATGATCTCTTTTGAGACAACCAACAGCCCATTCACAGATGCTATTTCCAGTTTGCAACTGAGGTTCAGAAACAATGAGCAACCTACTCAAAGTTGCACAGCTAGTGAGAGGTACTACTGGGATTCAAACTCACATTTTCAGCATTTAGATCTTTTTTAAAACAGATTTTATTTATTTATTTTTAGAGAGGGAAAGGGAGGGAGAAAGAGAGGGAGAGAAGCATCAATGTGTGATTGCCTCTCCAGCACCACCTATTGGGGATCTGTCCCGCAACCCAGGCATGTGCTCTGACTGGGAATTGAATCAGCGACTCTTTGCTTCAGATGCCGGTACTCAATCCACTGAGCCACACCAGCCAGGACTGCATTTATTCTTAAGACCTTTCTCAAGAGCATCTCTTTCCCTTCTCTTTAGAAAATGAAGTTATCACTTGACTTTGGTGTTTTAGCTCCTTCTTAAGCATACCAAAGAAACCCTGTCAAGAAATACGTTATAGTTACTAAGCAGTATAAGCAAACTTCACAGCATTTTTCCTTTTAGTTTGTATAAGTTCCTGCTGAATCCTAGAGTCTAAAGGTTAATGAAATCAATAACTAACACCACTGGTACAAACTACAACCAAAGTCTACCTTCTGATTTATCTTCATTTCTTACCTAAGCTACGCATCAATTTAAGAAGGATACAAATGAGAATTCCTTCCAGACACTGTGCATCTAAAGCTATGTTGAGGTGTAAGGACTTTTAACTCTGACTTAGGCTTAATCTCTACTTAGAGTAGGAGATATTAATATGAACTGAGGTAGCAGGTATGCTCTGAAAGCAAGGAAGAGCACTGATCATCCATTAAAATAAAAAAATTGAGCCTAATCTATCCAAAATGCTAAGAATGCCCAATTTTAGGAAAAGAGAACAAGGAGAACACCTGAGTTGGTTTAGAATGTGGGGCAGAGCTGGGGATTCCCTGACTATGGTGGGTAGGGGGCTGTGCCATTGGTTTAAGTAGTTCACATTTTGTAATTCTGAGTGACTGTGTTTTATCTTCATGCACCTGTTGGTGGCTACCTAGTCAATGCCCAAGGTGGCCGTTGGCTGGTCTTCCAGTCTGCAAGGCAGCAATAAAAATGTGAGGAAAAAAAAGAACAGAAAGAAGAAAGAGAACAGGAAGACATGGGCTAGTGGAGGACACAGCACCCACAGTTCCTAGCCCTGGGTTAAGAGGGGATGGGAGTCAGAATTTCTAGGCCCTTGTCCTTTTTTGTTTTCTGTCACTCTTCTGTGTATCCTGGGCCCACTACAAACATTTATGTGGCCCAGGGTAAGAATACAGAGTTCCACATACCTTATAGCTAAATATTTAGAAGTCCTAAATCAAGCACACAACCTTGACAAAGATACCATTATAATGACCTACATAGAAGGCCAGGCTTCAATTTAGAATTGCTAGACTTCCCAAAATTCCACACTGAAACATGGTGGCAGAAGGAGAGCTGGGCCCTGACACTTGTTCAACACCCCTGCAGGCTCTGTCCTCAACCATGAGGGGCTTTATGAAAGTGAAATAGATGGGGCACACTGCCCCTCTGTCCATACTGCACAGGCAGCATGCTCAGATTAACCTTGGGCTAGGGATTTCCATACAAGTAGTGCAGTCTGTTCGCCAGTGGATAGGCTTGGGGACAAGGTCTGCAGAGCCCTTCAAAAGTGGTAGAGAGGGGACAGTGGGATTCCAGGTAGACACTTTCCTTTGGGTCCATGAATTCCTTGCTTCATATGGAAGGGTGTTGCTTGTGGAAAACCAGAGCAGAACCCTCCTAATTATGTGTCGCAGGACAGGACCCTCTTGGTTGGGCCTAAAAGTGATGCTGCTGTCTCCTGATGTCCACTCCAATTTATTAATCATGCAAAATGCATGGAATGTTCTTTTTCAAATAGCCTTGCAAGCAGGAGCTGATGTGCTGCCACTCAACATGTGCCGCTTGCCTATGCTAGGCTGCTGTTTTGTGTGGACTGTTCAGAGCAAAAAAAACAACTTTCTTAAATAAAACTCAGTTCCCAGCATTCTGTGTAGCAAGACATTACTTAATACTGTTTGACTTTTGCTGGTTGAGTGTTTAAACTCAAGATACCACTAAATCTAATTTGTTTTTATCCATTCTTTCTTCTGGCTCACTTTTAAAACTTTGGAATAGTTTCATCATCAGGTTAATGTAAAGTTAATTGTGCAGTTTCTCTATTTGCTTTGGCAATGTGTAGCTTATCATGTTAGACACCTTCAGGTTGTAATTACATAAAAGCACACTGAGGAACATCAGTTCATTTCTAGTCTCCCTAAATGTTTTTTAAGCTGTTTAGAACCAAGATACTCATTCCTGTCAGCCCTCAGGAGGCTGATGAGGCCTTGGCTGGCTGGAACTCTGAGGACTGTGGCTTTTATGTTCTAGAAGCCTCCTTCATTTACCCTAATGCGAAATCTTACCATTTTCTAAATGTTCTCTGAAGTTAAAGAGATAAGGAAGTATTGTAAAAGTAGTTTTGCTTTGACCACATCTGAGAATAGATGTATTTATTAATTCACACTATGTTACTGATCTAAACAATATTGGTATTTCCTCCAGTTTAGCAGTTTATTTGCTCACCTCAGTCTTCTGAAATGCTTTTCCATCTTGGTCCTCTCAATTTCTCCTGGTTCTACTTATCCTTCAATGCCTGCCCAGCTGATCCAATTATCAAACAGGTACAAAGCTCCTATTTCTAGGTGTCATGCTTGCCTTCTCCTTGAAGCCTTCTTTGACCGTGGCCATCGGAACTCATAGTATATTTCATTCTCACTCTTTTTATTTTTCATCTTTTTTCTGTTTTATCTTTTTCAGTTTGTTTTCACCCACATAGTCAAGTTTTTCCAATGAGATTATAGATCTTTGAAAGAAAACACTACTTCTCGTAAAGCCTTGTGAATCTCACTCCACCTACTGGAGTGCATTTAGTATCTATATAAAATCAGTTGACTAATTGATCATGCCTATAGTAAAATAAATATCACTTACTGAGCACAGTGCTTAGAGCACAGTCTGTGCTGAGCCAGACAAAACTGGACTAAATCCTGACAGGGTAGCTTGTTAACCATCTCAGGCTGCTGACTTAACTGTTTCCTCATCTGCAAAATTAATGTCAGGATGGCACCTCCCTCATGGGGTTGTTTGAGAACTGACTGCGATAATACTTGAAGGAAATACCTAGAAGACTTAGCATATAGAGAATGTTAGTTGGTAATGATAATAATCATAATGTCTCAGGCATGGGGATAAATTCTTTACATATATTACTAATTTAACTCTTACTATAATCTGATGAAGTAAGAACTATTAATTTAAAATTATATTTTATTGATTATGCTATTACAGTTGTCCCAATATTTCCTCCTTAACCCGCTCTACCCACAGCCCCCAATTCCTCAGGCAATCCCCATTTATTGTTCATGTCTGTGGGTCATGCTTATAAGATCTTTGGCTACTCCATTTCCTATACTGTACTTTATGTCCCCATGGCTATTCTGTAACTACCTATTTGTGCTTCTTAATCCCCTCACCTCTTCACCCATTCCCCCATAACCCCCTCCCATCTGGAAACCATCAAAACCCTCTCTGTATCCATAATTCTCTCTCTGTTCTTGTTTGCTTAGTTTGTTTTTAAAATTCAATTGTTGATAGGTATGTATTTATTGTCATTTTATTGTTCATAGTTTCAATCTTCTTCTTTTACTTAAATAAGTCCCTTAATGTTTCATATAATAATGGTTTGGTGATGATGAACTTCTTTAGTTTTTTCTTCTCTGGGAAGCTCTTTATCTGCCATTCGATTCTAAGTGATAGCTTTGCTGGGTAAAGCAATCTTGGCTGTAGGTCCTTGCTTTTCATGACTTTGAATATTGCTTGCCAATCCTGTAGGGCCTGCAAAGTTTCTTTTGAGAAATCAGCTGATAGTCTTATGGGAACTCCCCTGTAGGTAACTAACTGCTTTTATCTTGATGCTTTTAAGAGTCTCTCCTTATCTTTAACCTTTGGTATTTTAATTATGATGTGTCTGGTGTGGGTCTCTTTGTATCCATCTTGTTTGGGACTCTGTGTTTTCTGGACTTGCATGTCTTCACCAAATTAGGGAATTTTTCTTTCATTGTTTTTTCAAATAGATTTCCAATTTCTTGTTCTTTCTCTTCTCCTTCTCGCACCCCTGTGATGCAAATGTTGGAAACTTAAAGTTGTCCCAGAGACTGCTTATACTATCCTCGTTTTTTTGGATTCTTTTTTCTTCTTGTTATTCTGAATTTTTTTTCTTACCTTATGTTCCAAATCCTTGATTTGATTCTTGACTTCATCCACTCTACTGTTGTTTCCCTGTGAATTGTTCTTTATTTCAATTAGTGTATCCTTCATTTCTGACTGGGCCTTTTTTATGCTGCTGAAGTCCTCACTAAGTTCCTTGAGCATCCTTATAACCAATGTTTTGAACTCTGCATCTGATAGATTGCTTATCTACATTTTGCTTAGTTCTTTTTCTAGAGTTCTGGTCTGTTCACCAGTTTGGGCCATGTTTCTTTGTCTCCTCATTTTGGCAGCCCCTCTGTTTGTTTCTATGTATTAGGTAGAGCTGCTATGACTCCGTGTCTTAGTAGTGTGGCCCAATTTAGTAGGTGTCCTGTAGGGTCCAGTGGCACAGGTTCCCCTATCACCCAAGCTGGGTACTTGTGGTACACTTTTCATGTGGGCCGAATACACCCTCCTTTTGTGGCTGAGCCTTGATTGCTGTCGGCATATCGATGGGAGGGATTTACCCAGGCCAATCAGCTACAAAGACTGGCTGTGACCACTGACCACCAACCTCCGCCCTCCATGGAGGATCAGCTGTGCAGAGGCAGGGTGGTGGTGCTCCAACGTAGTCTGTAGCTGTCCACTGGGTGCACTGGCCTTGGGGTTTCCATCAGTCTCTACCTATGTTCTGTCCAGGGCCACCCTGCATGAGCTATAAAGCAATCTGAGAGGGCTGCTACTTAGCTGGGCTTCAAGATTCTAAGGCAAAGCCAAGCTGTGAATCTAGGCTGGCTGCTGCTAGTGTTGGGCCTGGGGCCATATAGCAGTAAGTACAGGAGCTGGGGCTCACTGAGGCCATCTGTTGCTTGTTTGAGAGGATTTAAGAAGTTGTGAAGCATGAGCCAAGGTCAGCCATTTATATAGAAAAGTCACGGTTAACAGTTTGAGTGGGCCTGTAAGTTGAGTGGGACAGAGTCTCCTGGGATCTCCAGGGCAGGGAAAATGTGTTAGTCATGTTGATGGAATCTCAGATATGGCACCAGCCTGCCAGCTCTGGGGCTTTGTGGGAGGAGGACTCAGAAAAGAGACAATGACCTCTACCCACCTTTCTGTCTGGGAGAAAAGTGTCCTTAAGCTCCCACCTTGATGCCAGATGCTTCAGTTCCTCCCTGTATGCCACTGGTATCTTTCAAGCTGCTACCCCATTGCTGGAGCTCAGAGGGAGTGAATATGAGTAAGTTGGTGTGTGGGTTCTTTAAGGGAAACTGCTTGGGACCCTGGAAGTTTCTTCCATAGGCTCAATCCCCACTTATTTTTGCAGCCAGAACTTATGGAGCTTATCATCCTGGCACTGAAACCCTGGGATGAGGAGCCTGGTGTGGGGCTGGGACTCCTCACTCCCAATGTATCCTTCTTGAATTTTTATCCAGCACATGTGGTTGTGGGACCAACCCGTTCTGTGCCTCTGCCCCTCCTACCAGTCTGGATGGATCTGGTTTCTTTAATTCTGTAGTTGTCAGACTTTCATTCAACTCAAATTATGACAGTTCTGAATGATGGTTGTTCTATATTTTGGTTGTAATTTTGATGTGGTTGTGCAAGGAGGTGAGCCGTGTTTACCTGTGCAATGATCTTGACCAGAAGTCCCAATGTTTCTAAGAATTATTATTATAATTATTTTACAGATAAGTAATGCAAGGCTCAAGGAAGATGAGTATCTAGCCCAAGGTCACAGACCAGGCAATTTAATTACATAGCTTACTTTCTTACTGGATGCCAGTAGCAAAGACAGTAACATCAGGATCTAACGACATTGTCCCCTTCAGGTCACCTGTTGAAGAAACATGCTGGGAAAGTACAAGGGCTTATATTTATATTTATAAAGGAGTCCTGCCCTACACTGGAATTGAGAGTCAGATTTGTCTGAGCATGGCAATGACTTAGTAGAGAGGTTGACAGAAGTCAATGTCAACATGGTTTTTGGTTGAACCTGCACTGGGAGGAGAGGCATGCCCTGGTGTGTGTCATGATGTACAGAGATGAGGGTAGGGAACAGGGCTTGGTGTGTGGTTCTTTACTGTCCAAACCTTCTAGGGTGACAGGCTGCAGTAAGATGATGAATCAGCTGTTTTCATGAGGGATGCTGAGACACAGAGGTATAAGCAGCCTAGCTGGAGGCCCAGTGACAGGCTGTGACACAGAGTGGGTCAGGTGGTGCTCTCCCCACTGCATGGGCCTGGCCGTGTGACAGTTCATGCTACAGAGGGCGCTGCATGGCCTGGGCATCCTTAGCACTAAACAAGTTCCCCTGAAAACAGGAGGGAGCAATAGTGGAGAGGGACCCCAAAGTGATTTCCTGGGAGGAGCAAGAGTAGAAGTACTTGAAAGCCCTAAGCACCTATGGATAACTTCTGGGATTCATACGACCTGCAGTCCTGCATCGTGCAAATAAATGAAGACAGTCAAAGCCATGTTGCCAATTCTTTCCAGCTGCATTAATCCCCTGAACTCATATGTCAAACAAAGTCCAGCTCCAAGTATACTTCAGATTTTGGAGATGAAACCTTTAAAGAGTGATTAAGTTAAAAATGAAAATGTTTGGCTGGGTCCTAATCCTACATGACAGGTGGCCTTAAAAGAAGAGACACCAGGGGTACACTTGTACAGAGTGACAGACACATGAAGAGGCAAGAGGGCATCCATCTACAAGCCAAGGAGAGAGTCTTCCGAGGAAACCACCCATGCCAGCACCTTGATCTTAGACTTGCAGCCCCCAAAACTCAGAGAAAATAAATTTCTATTGTTTGAGCCACTCAGCCTGTGGTATTTTGTGATGGCAGTCCTAGCAAACTAATACTCTAACCCTAGAAGATCTGTTTCATGCCTCTAGGCAGATGAGACCTGGGGCAACTTGGGGTAGACCCACATTTAACTCTCACCATGCATGTTTGAGGCAGACAGTATGCTCATTTTTACAGAGTGGAAGCAAGGTTCAGAGAAGGTAAAGAGCTTGCCCAAGATCATACAGCTTCTAAGTGATGGAGTCTGGATTCAAATTCCAGTCCTTGTGATGACCCATTCGTATTCTATGTGACATCGTCTATTTTCTCCAGTACTATCAACACTGACGTATTTTACCCACATGCTCATCAGTAGTGGTTAGTGATTAATGGGAACGGCACCTTTCGTAATGCCCTGATGATACAAAGAAAACCAGCTCTTCATTTTTAAATTTACTACTGTTGACTGTGTGGTAACATAAACTCTAGAAAGATGTGCTGGTGAAGGAATACTGGATTTCCCAAAAAGATTTTAAAAATATTTCTAAACAATTGCTGTTTAGTGGCATGAAATGGTCTTCCTAAAATAATGTAGAGTGCAGCCCAAGGAAGCAAATAGACGCATAGGCCTGTTCCTGAGTATGTGTGTTTTGGGCAAGCAGGGAAATAAAGAAAGTAGGACAGGGAGGAGAGGAGAGAGAGATTTCTCTTCTCCTCTCAAAGTCAAGGACTATGTCCGCATGTTGTTGTTATATGCCCCAGGGTTTTACAGGGCTTGGAATACATGGGCTTTTGACATATACTTGTTAGCTGACTGAACAAATGAACAAACAAATGAATAAATTCAATCCTCTAACGAGGAGAAAAAAATCCTTAGGCCTTTTCAGTGACCTAAACTTGTCAAAGTATTTTGGGCTTTTCCTAATTTACTTTCTGTTTCATTTAATCAGATCTGATGAAATTAAGAGGAAGTAAAGATTGTACTAGAGAATTAAGCCACAAACCAATGCAGGGCAAAAAAGGGGGGTTCTTGCCTGAATATTTGAATAATATCAATGCAGAGATGTCTCTTTGTCACCCTTTACAGTCGGCTTTACCCCACTGCCTCAAGTGAGCTCAGAATGTATTTATTTCAGGTGGATATCGTGGCCTGTATATGATGAGCTACAACCAGAGACGCAGATAGCTCAGAACACAGAATACCACTGTGGTAAATACAAGTAGAAGTCATCCAAATCTTATGAGCCAGACAGAATTTTTTTCAGGCTGATGATTTTTGAGAGCTGTCTTCAGATCTTGACAGTTATTTTAATTATACTAAAAATAATTATCTAATAGGCAGAGCACAGAGGATTTTTAGGGTAGTGAAACTACTCTGTGTGTTACTATTATAGTAGATACATGTTATCGTACATTTGTGCAAACCCATAGAATGTGTAATACCAAGAGGGAACCCTAACATAGACCATGAACTTTAGGTGATAATGATGTGTCAGTTAGGCTCATCAATGGTCACAAATGCACCACTTTGGTGGGGGATGTTGATAATGGGGGGGCTGTGCATGTGTGTGGGCCAAGGGTCTATGGGAAATCTCTGTACCTTCCTCTCAGTTTTGTTGTGAACCTAAAACTACTCTAAAAATAAAGTCTATTAAAAAATATCTGGTAAAAATAAGTAATGCAAAAGATCCTCCCTCCCCACTCCAGTCAGAAAAGGGGCTAACAAAGTTATAAACAGGGCAAAACAAAGTGAAGTGCCCTTAAAGTTTTCAGGTACTTTTCTAAAACCAATACTTAATTTTAGTACCCTTTACTAAACGCGAAAATTCCTGAGCACTCTATTCAAATTTTGATAAAGTATTGCAGGAAGAAGCGAGTGTTTTTTCACCCTACCTTGGTGTATTACAATTATTAGTGCGATAGCTATCATATCTTGTTTTTTCTTAGATGCCATTTATCTATTAGTATGAGAAATATAAGAAATGAGGGTGAGTTACCATGTGTTGATATTCCCCCAGTGCTCCTTGGGGACAAAGATTGTTCTAGTAATTGAATAATTTGAACAAATATTTTTCCCTTTAAAAAAGTAAATGCATCAAGTTATTATTAATTTCTAATCTATCTGGAGAAATTTTAATGGGCTTTCAATTACAGTGTTTCAACTTAACTTGCAAACGGAAGACATCTCCATCCTACTAGTCTCCGCTATTATTATAAACACGGCTTTGAGTCTGAACAATCCAATGCTGATTAGAGGTTTTCAGCATTAAGCACCGGTCTCGTCTCTCAAGTTCAACAAATAACACAATACATAATTCTCTGGCACGTCCAGTCCTTTTATGTTGTGCAGTTGAAACTCTCTCTACTCATGTGACAAGCCAACAGAATACATACTATAATCAGCTGAGCAGGCTATGATTAACTTTGTACAGAGCTGTCCCCAAACTTCCAACAAACTGCATTCTTAGATAAAAATATGGCAAGACAAATTTCTCTAATGAAAAGAAAATTTCCAATTAAGAGCATCTGATGTTTCTTATTTATTAGATGCTTATGAATCAAATTAGCACAGGGTCTAACTACCACAGTCTCCCCTGTATTATTTTCATGTTCTTCTGATCCACAAAACCAATCTTTTGTGAGGTACTTGGCCTTTATAATGTGGTTGGGACCATTATGTTAATTAATTAATTGAGCAATAATGAGGAGAGCCCACTCTCATTACTCTGAAATGGGGCACATTCCAGCCACTTCTGAGAAATCAGTAGATGCAGCAGTTATGTCCATGTTTCCTGAGTATCTGCCGAGAGTTAACAAACATGAGTAATTCATTTAAAAGTATGTCGTGAGATCTGAACTCAGGTTATGTCCACAAGTTTGATCACTTGCTTGCTCTCTTCATTGACATCAATGTTTAAGTTGCAAATAATAGGAATTGAACAGCATTTCAGCTGCCTTCCCATGACAGATGTTGCCAACCATTTGGTGCCCCCAATACACCCACAGGTCTAGGCGAGTTAATAATATGCAAAGACTATTCCAGTGAAGGGACTGATTCCGTCTGACTCCCGAACCTAATTCAGTCTAATGTCAATGATTCCTTCACTATCCCAAGCAAGGTGATGGCGGTTTTCCCCACTCTGGGAAAACTTTTTTATCAGGTGAGTTAATAGGTTGCTAAGTATGAAGAGGTTTCCTGCTCAAGGACAATCTGTTCAGGAGAGTCATGCCAACCCCCTAGAAGACTTGGGGGTTAATTTGTCTAGAACATCACTGAGTTAATTGAGTTCCGAAGCCTGAAATAATTTCTGGTGGTGTGGCTGCTCTGTGCTATGCCACAGACCCTCCTTTCAGGACTGCAGGATTTATTGCTCCAGCTGTTTTTGAGAAGGATATCACCTGACAGCCTTCACAGCTGTTCCACCCAATGTCACATCCCTTCCTGGGGCAGGCAGCATCCAACAAAGCTCCCTCCTCTCAACTCAGAACAACTCTGAGAGGCCATCCCAGCCTCATCGCTCTTGTGATGTCACCTCAGGCCTTGATTTAGACTGCATTGCGGCACGTCTTCCTTCCCTTCCCGATCCTGCTCGTTTCCCTCTCCTTCCTGTCCCTTCCACAGGTTTCAGTTCTGACAGCACTCCCCAATAAACCATTTACACACTAAACTCCATCTCAGAGTTTGTTTCCTGGGGAACCCATCCTGCAATTTCTGGCTTCCCCTTTTCCTTAGCTTATACATACCATTGCTTTCTTGCAATTGGAATTAGCCAGTGGAGAAAGCATTGTTCATAGATATGTATGTCTATCCAATGAGATTTTTGAGGAGGTAGATTGTGCCTACCTTATAGTCTATACCCACTGAACATCTAGTATTTAGAATTTAAGGAATGTTAACTGAGCAGAAGAAGCTCCAAGGTGAGTGCGGTGGTGAGTAGTATTAGTCACAATAAGTGGTAAATATCATAGTTGGGGCTAACCAGTAACTTCAGGCTACTGCAAATGAGTAAGCTAATTTGGGCCTAGCATTATACATGGACAGTTATGTTAAACACTGGAAACTTTGTGCACTTTGGTCTCTGTGGGGCACATTAGGGGAGTAGGGAACTGACTTCTCGCAAAGCAATAATATGGAATAGTTTGCTTATTTTTAAATGTCTTACTTCAAGAAATTTTTGGAAAAGGTCTTGCCATTATCTGTTTTTTGTTCCACATGGAGATTTTTATTTGCTGGCCTTTTTGGCTCCTGTTTAACAGATCCAAAGTTAGATTTGGTGGGGAAAACTCTTACTAGAAAGTATTGTTATTGTGAAAAAAAGAGACTTAGGAAAGTAAGCCATAGTTAATGGGGTCACCTTACCCTTAAGAGCTAGAGATGAGCTTCATCCTTTACTGCATGACTTGTAGAAAACCTAAGGCATTCCTCAAAAATCCTATGAATTTCTGGATCAGTTCTGACTCTTATTCTGCTGAATTTGTTGAGTGTAGAGATGCTCTCCTCATCATCTCTTGTGTTCCTTATTCTGTACCATGTCAATACAATGTAGAACCCAGCCTGCAGGCTTCCCCACCTTTTCTCTTCCGACACACACCCCATTCACACAAGGCATTCTTATATGTAGCCAGCTTTACTAGAGTTTTGAGGAGGTAAAAGTTATTTTACATAGAATGCAAAAATATGAACACAATAGTTACCATCCTTGTCTTTAAAAAACAAGTCTTTGGTCTTTTTCCTGTAACCATTGACACTCCAGCTGCCCTTTCTCCATTCCCCCTTCCCTTGTGTGCCCACTCTCTTACAGGAGAATAAAAAAAATCCCCTCATTCTCTTATAGATAATAATTTAGCCCTATCAGAAACGTATTAGGTCATTTTCATGGCAAGTGGCAGAAAACCCAATTCAAACTGGTTCACACAAGAGAAGTGGTTAAGTCTTATAACTCATAAGTGCAGGGCTAGATCTGACTTTGGGCATGTGTGGATATGGGAGCTCTGTCATATCAGTGGATCAGCTTTCGTTCTCCCAGTCTGCTGGCTCCTTCTCCCTGCTACCAGCGCTCCCTCAAACACTTTTGTTCTTTGTTGCATGGTGACTGCACTAACTCTTCACACCATCAAGCATGCAGCACCAACTGGAAGAGTCTCCCTGTCCCCATCCATGGGAACAGCAGCCTCATTTGATTGGCTGTGAGTGAGTCACATGTCTATCCCTTGGCCTGTCATGTGGGCATGCTCACTGGCTGGGCTTAGATCTCATCATCCCTCTCTGGAGCTCTGGGGGTGGGATTAGCTTGACTCAAACCATGTGGAAGTTGTAAGTGGCTCCTCAGAGGAAAACCAGCTGTGAGTGCTCCAGAAAGATGAACTATCCAAGGGCAACAGCCAAAAACAGCAATATCTGGTACGTGTATGACCCACACCTCATAATCAGCTTAGGGCCTCACTTTGAATATCTAAAGACTCCCTGAACTTCTAAAATGACTGCATGTATATGCCTGCCCAATTAAGTCTGTTGACAAAGGTCGTCCTTCTACCCACTGATAGTTTAGAGTGGGAAGGTTCATTTTCATAAATACTCTGTGACAGCCTGCACGTGCCAGAAATGTTCTATATCTTTATGGGAGCAGTGACATGGGCCAAAACATAGCTAAAAACCATCATGCCAAAATCCTTTAGGGTCTTTCCAGTTTACATGAGAAGTGTTATTATGCTTTAGTTAATTTTAATTTCCTGCAAGATGACCCGCAAATATCTCTGTGACTTTGAGAGCAATAGCCAAGCCTGTTATCATCAGTCTGCCGGTATACTAAGTCTTGTTCACCCAGAGGTGAAGACAGCCTAGCTAAGGTCCCCAGGGTAGGAAACCCAGTATGTGTTGGGGGTCAAGTCCTAGTTGGTATTTATATGGGTTTATTTGCCTGAAGTCTCTTCTGAGGCATATCCTTCAGAAACTTAGTATATTGATGTCAGGAACACTTAGAGACTGAGGACAACCTCAAAGATGATATCTATAATTTAGGCTTCTAAACATTTATCTAAATTATTCAGGTGAACATATCCAAGGTGGAATGATAGTTTGCCTTTATCGTAGAGTGATTAGTCATCAGTGAAACAATCACATCTGATGTTTCTTTAGTGCAGAATGCAATAGACTTAGAATTGGAAGATCCACGCATAAGCCCCACCTGTCCTTTACTAGCTGTGTGATTTTGAGAAAATCAGTTAATTGTGCCTGAGTCTCAGTTCCACGTCTATAAAATGAAATAATGATAATAAGTGAAGTTCCCTGCTTTCAGGGATGCTCTGAGAAACAGAGATGACATGCACAAAGGTTTTTTTGAAATGGTAAAATTTAGTTATTCTGGTCCCCACTGCCTACTGCCTTCGATAAGATTAATCATGTTTTTTTTTTTTTTTTTTCCAGTGCCTTGTTTGAAGTTCTCTTCTTAGGTACTCTTTTGAATAGATTTTTCTCCTCATAATCACCTCTAAGATTAAGTGATTCCCAGGAGCTGGTCCAGCAGCCCCTTCCATTTTGCCAATACATCAGAGCTCCTTGCCTGAATTTTATCTTACATATCTCAGATGCTTTATCTGTATAGCTTCTTCTTGTCTTTCTGGCCTTTTTGCAGTTAAGTCTCCTAATTCACTCCACTTACTCCTCTTTGGAATCTCATTACCAACTCTGGCCAACCTGAGCTAGGGCAGAGTTTCTGGATTTCTCTTTAACTGTTTCAACTACTTTTTTGACTGTACAAACACAATGAATAAATAAGGAATAATTGTTGGTACAGAAAAAAGTGCAATTTTCTTTTTGAAAGGTGGGATTATTCTTATTATTTTTAATAAGCTCCTGGAGAGAATGATGAGAGAGGAGATTTTATAAGAGTTTTAGGAAAATGTGAGAGATTAGCTAATTGTCTTTAGTCTATGCATAGAGCGTAGATGTATAGATAGAGTAAGTGCCAGGCAGACTGCATTGTGTTAGGTACTTTACTTATACTTCTTATCTGCTTTCACCCTCATCACCATTCTACAAGGGAGCTATTGTTTTCTCCCTTTTACACATGTCAAAAGTGAGCTTAGCTTGATAATGTCACATGGTAGGTTACATGGGAGAGAGATATTTGCATAAGAGATGCATCCAAATCCAAAGCTGGTGCCTTTTCCAAAAGATGTGCTTTAGGGCTTCTCATCTGGTGGAGTTTGGTTGCTCTCCAACCAGGTAAAGATAAGAGATAAGCTTTGGTAATAGAATACTGACTTGTTAGCCACATGGCTTATGTCCAGGATTTTTATGTGTCCTTTTCACTAGAGTGTAAATCAGGAAGGAAGGAACAAAGGAAGAAAAATTATCACTTTTTTCCTGCTTCTACTGACTACTGCTCAAGAATAATGATAATTTTAAAAATACCAGTCCTTTCTAGACTCACCAGGTAGTCACTTTGTAAGTTATATAGATGTCTAATCACCATGTTGTACACCTGAAATTAATACAATTTGTCAACAGTAATAAAGAAGTAAAAATATCAGTCTTACAATTGCTTCAGTAGGAATGCCTATTACTTTTTATAGATGATACACAGAAAATGAGTTATTCAACATAAGGATGGACCACCAAGCAAATAATAGAAGTTAACCTTAATTATGATGTGGAAGACCAAAATTGCCAACTTTTAGGACATTAGGGATCTGGATTCAAAAGCTTTTTAAGAAACTATAAGTTTGAAATGTAATTAACTATTTAATATTAATTTGATTATAATCAAATTAAAAA
>VMDR010020804.1:0-17295 GCA_007922815.1 Macrotus californicus | reverse complement strand
TGAAGAGACCCTTGAACTGTTCTTCATGTGGGAGGTGGAGATGCATTTCTTTCGTTGTCTTTGTAATTTTCTCTAGTCTCTCCTTTCAATCAAAAACATCTTCTTCCCAAACTTCAACTGTTACTACTTCTTCTCCATTGTTTTATCCAAGTGCCTATCCTGCAAGAAACATTCTAAAGCCTTCTTCAGTGACCATTCTATTGATTTATTCACAGGAGACTTCAACAAATCTTGAATACATATCCACACATTTTACCCATCCACGCATCCATCTATCCACCCATCCATCCAACAAGGAGTCTCAGTTTCTCTAATCTCTCAGTGGTCATTTGGACTTTAAGATATTCATTCGAACTTCAAGTTTATTTTTCAAAAATTTTGGTAAGAAGGAAAATGACAGGAATCTGTTGTGTCTTTATCTTCTTTTCCTTTTTTGAAATGATAATTTGTTTTGGCCACAATTCTGGGTGGAGCATTTGTCTAATTCAACTATATTTTTCATAATACTATGAGCCAGTAACCAAATGAATTGATTTTATTGCATTGAAGTTGAGCTTTAGCATTTTTCCAATATCTGGTGAAAATGCCCATTCACATAAACAGAAACTCCATAATAGCTACATGTGGAAGTTCTGAGGTAATGTCTCCTTTCTCAAAAAAGCTTCAATTTGGAATTTTCCAGAGTGACCCATGAAACAGTCTGAGATTCTTCATTCCCATTGGCTCAGAGGAACGCAGTGAAAGCAGACAGGAGAGAAGTTGAATGGCTGCCATATTCCAATCAGTGAAAGATTTCTAGTCTGTAGCTCACAAAAGGATTCCTAATCACAGATGGAAAGGAAAATAGCAGAAGTGCTCTAGGATAAGTGGGTGGGGAAGAAAAAAGTGGGATAGCATTTGCTGAGTGTCTGCAATGTGCCAGATCTATACATATGGTTTTTCGTATCATGGTTCATTCTCAAAAAGGCTATGTGATTTCTCAGGGGGCTGTTAACCCATTTTATAAAGAAGAGAATGAGATGAAAATTGAAAAAATTAAAAAAATACATATTGGGAATAAAATGCTTACCATTGTCCAACAAGTAATTTATAGATCCTGTCGCCCTGCTAGAAGGCAGTTTATAACAGTGATGTTCTTTGTAAGTCAAGATTTTTTGGCATTGAGACCAAATGTAAGTTGGGTGAAGAGCTAGAGAATGAGTAGATGTTTCATTGAAGAACAGGCTAGTTCATGCATTCACAAATCTTTTAATCTTTTCCTTTATATGTCATGCCTATGTAGACATTATAAATCTCTTTACCCGAAGCTCTTGATGTCTAAATGCCTTATTTTCCAATTGTCTGGAGGATGTTTCTGGAAGCTGATTTCTTTTCTGCCTAATCATATATCAGGAAGACTGGAAGTATTAGAAGAACAATGCTGGTAGCCCCCCAACCAATGACTAATGGCAGAGGGTAAATAAATACCCCAATGCTTTCACCCAGAGGGAGAAGAACTTGAGGTGTGAACTCTGGGCTGACTCTCAGAGTTCCCCCAGTGGGACTAAGCTCTAGGTCTCTCCAGTCATCCCTGGCTTCACAGTAGAACCCTTAATGCTTCCTTCCTTCTTCAATTAGTGCTCCACTGGCTGTTGCTTACAAGTGTTTCTTGGTATCATTTCTCAGATAATTGACTTGAACTCAAATCTCTGTTGCAGAGCCTGCCTCTGGGAGAACCCAATCAAAGACAATTCCATTTGATAGGAAGTATATATAATTCAGGTGTGGAGTCTGGAGTGGTTGAACTTGATAGGGCTGCCTATCATCTCTGTAGGAATGACTCCCACTTTATATATTGAGAACTAAAATATGTCTTTTCCAATACTGCATCTCAAGGTAGACCAGGGAATGTCAAATAACAGCCCATGGACCAAATCTGGCCTTCTGCCTTTTTTTTTCCAATGGCCTGAAATCTGCAAGCCAAAAAAGGGTTTTATGTTTTTAAATAGCTATTATATAATATTATAAGTTATATAAGTTTTGTAAGTTATGTAAGCTGCTATACATATATGAGTATATATAAAATGTAGTTATATACATTGTTATATAAGCACAGAGTCAGAATTAGGAGAGGACAAGATAAACAAATGTTCTTAAGATGCTACAACCTTGAAATCATGAGTGAGTAGAAGCTTCATGAGACAGAGAATAGACAGAAAGAAGATTGCAATCCAAAGATCTAACCAACACAAGACTATCTTCATGGCATACTGAGAATATTCTGAGGACAGTCATGTCTTTTTCTTTGTCATATCTCCAGAACTATTTAAATTTATCCAGTAAGGTTTGACCAACATTTAATAATTGAATTAACACATTTGCTTTTTTATCCCATGCTCCAAACATCTTCTGATTGACTTTTGTTGGCATTTAATTCTTATATTTTTATAAAACTCTCTTTGAGTTGCTCCTTGACTCTGCAGTTGTATTAGAAGACCCATAGGCCATTGCAGTGATAGAGACACCCTTACATTCTTCATTTCACAAATTCTAAAGTAGCCATTAAGTGCTGATTGAATATTTTCTGATTAGTGAATATGTTATATATATATATATATGAAATGTGATGCATGAATTGGTGCATTATCATGATGAAACTGACAATTATCAGTTGCCCTAAGCTGCAGCCTTCTGAATCACCCAAATAGTTTCCATGGAAGAATGTTCAAGCTTTACACAACATTTGTTACAGATTCATTGCTCTACTTGCTCAATTAATTTGAATGAGATGGCCACACAGTACACATGCCCACTCAACAGTGTCTACCACTCCCACTGACTCATACAGTGAAGTCATCATTGTTCACGCATGCACATTCCAGTCTACTCTCCTTGGCTGCCAGGTTACAGTGATGTAGCGCAAACTGTTCTCATTATATTAACAATGGCTGGACTTTTTCCAGACAGAGCTAGTTGTATGCTTTGCAAGAGGGCCTACAGAGTATATTTATAGTATATTTATATCAAGAAAGTATCTTCCATAAAGTATAAGACCTTTTGCCTGTGCGTATCTAATTGTGTCTCCCCTAAAGATGTTATATTTATACAATATTTGGTGACTTATCTTATCCTTTCTCATCTCCTGGGTGAATTATTTTCATCTTTTAAGTTCCATAAATTGTCTCTTGGACACAGCCTTGGACAATTCTATTCACTTTGATGCTCAGCACTAGTATTACAAAAAGATATCTAAAAATATTTCATCATTCTGGGAAATAAGAGTTCATTTGTCAGGCAGAAGTAAAATGTTTTGTTCTTGGGAATCAATACATACAGCAATGATATTTTAATATGACAGATAGTTTTATTACTTGACGTGCGCCTTTTGAAAGTGATTTACCTTTAGACAACACCATTATCTAATGTTTTAGTATTATGGTCCAGCAGAGTTCTTGGAGCAAAACGGCGTGACAGGATATTTGTGAAATGCTCTCAGAAGGCTGAGTCAATTTACAAGAAGACTCACACTTATATTTTTGTGGTATTTTGGCCCTAGTTCGAGGTTGTGGGACTTCTCTTGTTGTCTTCTTTTCCATGGGTTCCTGCGTTGGTTTTGCATGTGCCAGGGCCTGTTGTTACTCCCTTAGGCTCAATCTCATTGTTTCCAACGTATTTATTCAGAAGGCTCCTGGGCACGTCCCATAAAAAGCCGACCACAAAAATGAACAGTTGCCGCTTAGAAAATCCATGCATTGTTATATAATCCACATGACAGCACAAGTGTAAAGTGCTATGAATATTCAGCTTCAACCACAGTTTTAACACTCACAGAAAGCAAATGTATTGCTGGGGTATCTGGTTTTACATTAGGAAAAGTCCTGGTAGAAATGGAAACTTGATGAGCTCTGTCTGTTGCACTGAAATTTTATTGTGCCTGTTATATGCCGGGCTACCCGGAGGCAGAGATTTAGACCACATGAAGAGATAGAGTCAGTTTTCCACACAGCCCTTGGTTGGTTCTGCCGTAATCCAACATTCTGAGGTATTTAGCTCTGTGTTTATTATGGCATAGTGTTCACTTCAAAATACAAACCTGAAAATTTATGCTGTTGAGTCCTTTATAGAACTAACTTTTATCTCTCAGGGCACATACATAGAAAAGTCATTTAAATGTGGCAGAAAAACCTAACAAAATAAAATGCATTAAACATTAAAATATCCATAAATCCTCTGCTTTTGTTTACTTATAAAATATCATACTATGAATACCTCTACCTCTGTATTTATCCATAGCTTATATAGTTTTATCAGATAGAAATGTCTTTGGATCCAATCAACAGAAAATGTTAGCTATATTAAAATAATCACTGGACTATTTTGATGTAGCTGTTTTACACAAATCTTAAGAAGTTTGTAGCGTTAGATGTTAGTTTAGTGCTCTATTAAATGTTTTGGATTGTTATGGTTCAAATAAATGTATTCACTTACTGATTTAACACACATACTGGGCATCACAGAAGCAAGCTCCAGGTCAGGTGTTAGAAGTTCAAAGATGAAATGGTTGACGAGTTTAATAGTTGGAAAAATACACATAAAATACACACATACATAAGGAGGTTCATTTGGATGCTCATTTGAGATTGAAAGATCAGCTCTGTTTAAAACCTGATTTTACACAAAAGGTTGTCCTTTAGATAAATGTAAGAGAAGCATTCGAGTACATTGATATCCATTCAGAAAGTACCCATCCATGAATTATGAAAAATAGAGACATTTATTGACGAAGATATAAGATACAGGAAACATTGTAAACAGGACAATAACACCTTAGTCCCCTTCAAAGTAGGCACATTGGGACCTCACACAGTTCTCCCAATCGCTATCAGCTACGGTCTGAAATCACTTCCCTTTCAAAGGTGATTTCAGTTTTGCAAAAAGCCAGAAGTCACAGTGTGCCAAATCTGGGCTTTGGGGGGCTGAGTCACCTGGGTGATTTGATGGTTCACCAAAAAACTTTGCATAAGATGTGAGGCATGAGTGCGCACATTGGCATGATGAAGCTGCCAATCATCAGTTGGCCATAGCCATGGCCTTTTGAATCACCCAGATAGCTTTCGTGCAGGAATGTTTGAGGTTAATGCAAATTTTTTGAAAGATTTTATTTATTTCTTTTTAGAGAGAGGGCAACAGAAGGAGAAAGAGGGGGAGAGAAACATCAATGTGTGGCTGCCTCTCGTGTGCCCCCTCTTGGTGACCTGACCCGCAACCCAGGCATGTGCCCTGACTGGGAATTGAACTGGTGATCCTTTGGTTCTCAGACCGGCACTCAATCCACTAAGCCACACCAGCCAGGGCAGGTTAATGCAAAATTTGATGTAGATTCATTGCTCTACTTGCTCAGTCATCTTGAATGCAATGGCCACACAGTACACATGCTCACTCAATGGTGTCTACCTCCCCTGCTTAGTACAGTGAAGTCATCACTGTTCATGCATGCATATTCCAATGCATTCTCCTTGGCTGCTAGGTTACATCGATGTGGCACAAACCATTATCGTTTTATTAACAATGGTTGGACTTTTTCTGGATAGACCTCATGTACCTGACACATAGTAACCAATGGAAAAACATTGCCTAATATATTTTTCTGTCTTATTTTCTGTTTGCAGATACTCCAAGTGTTTAACTTTATAAGTAGGAGGTCGGTGCTATAGAATTATAGAATATTAGCCACAGAAAATAGTAACAGGTCATAAGCCCATTACAGAAGGAATGAATACAAGTAACAATGATAACAAATGTCAATAAAAGTAATACTTATTAAGTGAAAATGCCAGTACTGTGCAAAGATCTTTACATGTATGATTTTACTGGATGCTGACATCAACTGGATGAGATAAATTCTATTATTCTCCCATTTTAGAGGTGAGAAAATCAATACTTAGAAAGAATGCATTATTTATTCAAGATTATAAGTCTGGTAAATATTGTAACCAAGATGGAAGCCCAGATCTATGCTGCCTTAGCATTCAAAGTCTTATCTCTGTTGATATTCTGCTTCCTCCACCAGTGTTTACTAATTACTTCAAGTATTAATATTTGTTCAATAAATAAATGCATAAAATAAAATCTAGATAGAGGGTTTCTAATAGACATGTTCCCTCCTGGTCATCAGTTTACTAAAGCCATGGCACAATGTTACTTTCATTTTTATAAGACTGAAGAGGGCAGACACCAATGGACACTTCTTTCATGAAATGGCTTATTTTCTGAGGTGGACCTGATTCTTGCACTCAGCTTTTATCTCCCCACTTAAATTTTACATTTAAGTAACAAATACAATTATTAACTTTTTTTGTTTTTATTTTTATTTTTTTCACATTTTTAAATTGTTTTTTTTTTTTAAGTACAGTTGTCTCTGTTTTTAACAATATGAAAAAGATTAGGTTTAGTACAAGGAAACCGTGTCCTACCCATTGATCAACTCTCTTTGGGACTTTTTGATTTTTGAATGTTTCTACGCCCACCTCCCTTAAAATTGTCTAATGATCATGCTGTTCATTCACCCACCCAAAGGCACAAGAGAGGACTAATTACTATGAATGACAACACAAATGATACTCCAATTTCTATCAACTATGCTTCCCTGGAAGTTTAACTAACTTTAATTGACTGAAGGGAGAATCCACTAGCCTTTGCAAACTTCATTTGAATTGCAGGAATGGCCTATTGTCCCCAGTGTTGAGGGTCCTTGTTCATTCCATGTCATGAGCTCAAAGCAGGTGATCTTTGGTTAAACAAGGCTGATTCTGTTGCTTGTCTGCTTCTCAATCTGCAGGGATTTCCCTCGACTTCAGGAAGAATTACAAATTCATTAGAGGGAATTTTATTCCACCACGTTGTCTCTGCATATCTCTTCAGCTTCTCTTCTCGCCCCTTCCCCCAAGGCATGGTCTAGTCAGGATGAATGCTTCACCGTTCTTCTGGAGGGTTCTAACCTTCATCCTTTTCTGTAGCCTGCATATCAAATTCCTGCTTCTTGGAAACACTTGCTTCCTTTTATGTCCATTTGGAGTGGGTGATTCTTCAGGTTTTAACTTAGAAACTACTTGCTTTCAGAAGCCTTCCTTACTTTCTTGGACTGGGTTAAGCTAGCTCTCTTCTTCTGGGCTTCCTCTTATCTCACTGCTTACTCTCACTATTTAAATAACTCTTTGAAGAACATTTGTTACTCAGATTCCATCCCTGTGGTCTAGCCGAGAGTCCAGCATACAGCAATTGCTCAATAAGTATTTATAGAAGGAAGGGCATACTGATTGGGGGCATTTGCTGGATTATTTCAGGTACAACATTTACCTCTGCCTGAATTATCCTGATATTTTGAGATAAAACCCATGTGTATCTACATGCACATACATGTTTACCTTGAGTGATGAGAGTTTTTACTGTCCATCTTTCCTTATCTAAGCCCGCATAGATGAACCAGCCTCACTCAGAGGCCAGAGGACTCAGAGCAAATTTTAGCTTTCGAGGTACTCAGACCACTTGCATTAGTTTTCTACTGCTATGTGACAAATGGCCACAAGCTCAGTGGCTTAACACAATACCCCTTAATTAGCTCCCAGTTCTGGAGGCCAGGAGTCCAGCATGATGTGACTGGGTTTTCTGCCCAGGGAATGGCAAGGATGAAATTAAGATGCCAAGTTAGACTGAATTCTCATCTGCAGGCTCCAGGAAAACATATTCTCTTCCCATCTCTTCTTGGCAGAATTCAATTCCTTATGATTGTGGGACTTAAGTCCCTCTTTCCTCGCTGGCTGTCAGCTCCCAGCTTCTCCTGGCCTTTTGCATTCTTTGCTTGGTGGCCCCTTCCATCTTCAAGCTGGCAATGCAGTGGCAAATCATTTGCATGCTGTGAGCCTCTGACTTTCTTTTTCACTGCCAGCTGGAGAATACTGTCTGCTTTTAAAGGGCTCAAGTGTTGAGGTTAAGCCCAGCCTTGTGCTTTCTTTATTTCAAGGTCAATTAATGTGAGACCTTAATTACATCTGAAAAACCCCTTCCCCGAAGTATTAGTATTTGAATAAACAGATGTGTGTGTCCAACAGGGCCAGGAATCTTGGGGGCCATTTCAGAATCCTGTTTATCACACCAACAAATTATACAAAAAAAAAGTGAAAAACAAATAGAATATCAACAAAATACAGTGATGAGAATTGGGTTTGGGTGGAAGGAGACTCGCTCTAATTTTTGAAGGGTCATTTAGCTTCCTGATATCACATTTGATAGTCTGCATTGTGAAACTTGCCCAATGCAGACATCAATAGGTGTGAATGAGAGGTTGTGATTAGCTTCAGCGTCATGTTGCGTAACTTCCTTGTTCACTCCCTCCAGTGGGCCCTGGACACACCTTACCAAAGTCCTCCTCATTCCCCATCTTTGTCACTGTTGTCATTGTCATCATTTTTATCACTACCATTTGTTGAGCACTAACTCTGTTTCAATGTGCTATGTAACTTACGTCATTAATTCCTTCAATAACTCTTAGTTATGACTGTGTCCGTTTAATAAATTTTCTTAAGATCATTTGGCACCTAAGTAGCCAGGGGTGTGATTGTGTGATTTTAAAGTCCAGTTACTTCATCTTAATATTTTCTGGGTCTGTTTTGAGAATGTGGGAAATCAGATTCATTCAGGAGCATGTGTTGGAAACACAGGGATTGGAACTCAGCTCCTTGGACTTGCAAGCTCATCCCTCAGACCCTTCCCATGTAGACTCAGTAAACTAGAGACACATCCCACCCACTTCTGAGAAAGTGGCTTTTGTGGCAAATTACACATTCTGCATTTATTTCCTCTGTCATTCTCAGTTCATTGTGAACTAAGTGGCCAAATCATCTTAATAAAACTGGTCTCTAAATAATGACTTGTAAATTTGCATGAATCAGGATCATGTATCCTAGAAGACTTTTTTCTTTCTTTTTTAATTGAGTTTCACTTCAACATTCTCAGTAAAATGTAACAATAGGATGCTCTGTTTCAAGTTAGTCAGACCCAGCTGCTATGAAAATAATATGTTTGAGAAAATTGACTTGACATTTGATGGCCTTACGACTCTTCTGACAGGATATAATCAACTCATTAGGGAGAAACAGAAGCCTTCCTTGTACAGCCACGTATTTCTGGGCATGACCACTGCTCCCTCCGAGTGGGGTGGGGGAGATTTCAGCGAAGACGGGCTTCACGGCCTCGGGGCCAGCAGTCAAAGTGACCGAATTTACTCCCTCTTCTCTGTCCACTGCCCTGGATCTGGTGAATGGGAAACATTACTTTCTTAAGCCAACAATTTCTTTTTTTCTTCTTCTTTCTGTCCCCTAAAGTCTAAATTTATAACAAGGACGTAGATTTTAAAACATTCTCTCAGCCTTCTTCCTCGTCAGGAACAGCTGGGACAGCTCTCTTGGGAAAGTGATTAGAAACAGGAAGTGGCAATTGGGATTCCTGGTTTCAGTTCCCAGGCTTATCCTGCATTCTCCGTTGTGGGGCTCTGAAGGGCTCATCTCAACCTCTTCGCTTAGCTTCCCACTGTGAAATTCCAGCTTCCAGCTCCCTGCTGCTTTGCCTGTGTTACTCCCCCAACAGATGGAAGAGAGGAAAGGGAGGAAGACCATCACTCTAGTCTAAGTCTCAGCTAGCTAGGACCTAGGAAGCCATCAGACTTCTTCAGGCCGCTTTCACATCTGCAAAGTGGGACCAGTAAGTGGCCATTTGGAAAAGATACTGTGAGTCAAACGAGGTCACATATAGAAAACAGCTAACGGAGCTTTTGGTATGTCTCTAACCTTCTACACTTGGACTCATTTGCCTGGAACTTTCTGCAATTTTGTAAAGTCTTTCCATTCATTCAATCAGTCAGTAAATATGCGCTTGACATTATGTTTTTAAAAATGCCTTATAATAAGATAATCATGTTAAATATTAAATTGAATCATTACCATGATGACGATTTATATGCATTTGATGATTTTCAGCTGACGAAGCTTTTTATGAAGGCGATCTCACTTAATTGTTTTGATTCACTGCTTTATAACCTCTATCAGAAGAATTGTGTTTTATATCATTAATTGTTTCCTGACTATCTAGAATAGTTCTCAGTACATAGAAGGCATTCCCTAGAGATATGCTAAATGAGTAAATTAAATAACTAACTAAATGTCCTTCCAATTCTTTTGCAGTCTCTGTGCTTCACTTCTTCCTGTATACTTCCTATCAGGGACCAGGAAACTACAGACTGTGGGCCAAATACTGCCTGCTGTCTACTCTTGTAAATAAAGTTTTATTTAAACACAGCCATGCCCACCCACTACACATTGTCTCTGGCTGCTTTTGCACTACAACAGCGGAGTTCCATAGTTGTCACAGAGACTGTACAGATCACGAAATGCAAAATATTTACTACCTAACAGAAAAAAAAGTTTAGAGACCTCTGCATTTACCAGACATAAAGTGATATTTGCAAAGTGCAACTCTAATTAATTCACTATCCCTACCTTAAACCCTCAATGACTCAATTATGAAGAAGCCTGGGATTCTTCTGCAATCGAGCGCGTGTCTTCTGCAGTCAAGTTCATGATCTGAGTCCTGTCAGTCTCTGCAGACTCGTTTGCTCTCCTCTCCAACCATGTATTCTTTGAGTCTGTCCAGGGTACCGGATGTTTGTATAAACTACCACGTGTGCTCAGAGCACGACTCCTTCCCATTTCTGCTTGGTACCCTCCTCTCATCTTTCCCTATTCACTTACATGACATTTCCTCTGGAGTATCTTCTCTGGAATTTCCTAGCTAGGTGAGAGGAACTCCTGGTTCGTGGTCTAGGTGCATCTTGCATTTTTTTCTGTTACATCACTGATAAGCACTGTGCAAATGATAAAACCCAAATTCTTAGGCATTATTTGATATGACCACAGTCCACTCTGTGGATACACTAAAAATCATGTCAGTTTACAGTTTAAATTAAAATTTAATTCATGGTATATAAGTTGTATCTCAACAATGTTTTTAAAGATCAACCTTGAGGAAGGGATGTTATGAATCTGTGTTTTACAGATGAGGAAAATAAGGCCACAGAAAGCATGTTCAGTCGAGTCAGGATTCCAGGCAGACCTGAGCTGATTACAAAGCCTGCATTTTGCCATCACACATCTGTCCCATCCTGGGAAATGGACCTCTGCATATCCATTGTTTAATGTTAGCAGTGAGGACCAGCAGAATCCAGAGAACAGTAAGTGCTGCCCATGAAGGCAACCATGGTGTATGCCCTCGTCACACTGAATCCTGAACACTTTGATGAAAAGTAAGGGAATGGAGGAAGGAAGCTCAGAAAAGAAATAATGATCCCTCAGTTGAGTAGGAGTGTTGATAGTCTTTTTCATAAGGGGATTGTAAGCGTGATGAGCCTGTATTATATCCCCAGGAGAGCGATGAGGAACCAGAAGCTCAGAGAAGTTAACTGTTTTGCCCAAAGTCACACAGTTAGCAAGTGGGTGGGCATCATACATCAAAGACTGGTTTTGGAGTTTTCCCATTTTCTCTCTGCAATAAATGGTTTGAAAAAACAATCCCTTTAGTGTGGCAGAATTTACGCACATTGTTACAATTAACTACTTCAATGAAAAAATAACTCTCAGCATTTTCTCATCTGCTAGGTTGTTTCTTGGAATAATATACATCGTAAATTTTATTTCCTTTTAGAAAAAATATTCTTTTATAATGAATGTTGCAAGTGGTGATGTTTCCAATGTTACAAGTGACTATTTAAATATGTGACTAGATTTAAACTATTAGAAGGACAGTAAACACAGCTGGAATGTCCCATGACAGGCCCTATAACAATTCTCTTCATCAGGAATGTCCCACATTCACAATCTTATTGTTCTCTATTACTATGTATTTATAAATAGATTCTCACTAAGTCTGTGAAGACTCACTCTTCAAGTATGAGGGCCTCAGATATTCCTGGCACATACTGTTCTGGTGAGACAGACAAGGGAGTTGTGCATTCCAGTCAGGTCAGCCAGGACCATTCTGGTGGGCTGGTTGCCCCCAGTGAATGATAAGAGAGAAAGGGTTTGGTGTCAGAAGTCTACAAATAGGATTTATGGTTTCAAGAGATATTACTGTACCTGCCAAAGCCCTCAGAAGAGGACCCAGAGCTTATAGAGGGCATGTTAGCTTCTGATGTCTCATTTGAGCCTGGCAAGTTTGGAGATGCATATTACTGTCTCCATTTTTTAAAAGATTTTATTTATTTTTAAAAGGGGGAAGGGATGGAGAAAGAGAAGAAGAGAAACATCAATGTGTGGTTGCTTCTTGAGCGCTCCCTACTGGGGACTTTGCCTGCAACCCAGGCATGTGCCCTGACTGGAAACGGAACCAGCAACCCTTTGATTTGAAGGCCGGCACTCTATTCACTGCACCATACCAGCCAGGTCACTATCTCTATTTTATAGATGAGGAAACTGAAGGCCAATGAGGTTATATAGATTGGCCAGTCTCACAGAAATGTAAGTGGTGGAGTTGCCATTTGAACTCAAGTTTGTCTGAAGGCAAAGACAATAACCTTAATGATGCCAACCCATGGCCTCCCCACTGCCTCCTGAACGCTGTGGCCTCAGCATTGCCCTGGATACCAATACCATGAACAGTGTCATCAATATGGGGTGAAAAAACCTGGATCAGTATCCAGACCAGGAGCACATCTTCCATCTTGATGTCTTAGGCCAACTGGTCTTTAAAGGAAACACAGTTGAAGAGGAAGAAAATAGACCTGGTCCCATCTCTGACACTAACTCTGTGTGACTTTGGGAAAGAAAGTCACTCCATCTCTCTGAGCTTTGATTATTTCCTCTTGTGACAGGGATGGACCAGTCTTCCCCAGCTAATGTCACAGGATTATTGTGAGTACTAAATAGAGTCTCAGATATGGAAGGGTTAACATGGGCTATACTTGATTCATTCAGGACCATGACTCTGCACTGACTCAGAGATCGGAGGGGTGGTGACGATCATCACTCTGAGCCTCCTCTGTGCTTTGTCTCTGTGATGCTGTGCCCACAGCCCCTGCCCCATGACCAGCATGTGGCAAGTGCTTTCGACCATATCCCCAGTTGCAACATTAGAGAACAGATATTCAACTGGCAGTATCAGAAGCTAACAGAATAATTCGAGGACATTAGTCATTGACAATCCAAACTTCACAAGTGGTTTTGCATTTACATTTATCTTGCAAAACGGGCATTTATAATCTAGAGTCTCATGTGTTTATAGGCTTCAAGGAGCTCATAAAGTATTTGAAATTGCATAAGAAATTTTGTGTGTATGTGTGTCTATGTTTCCTTTTTCTGGGATGGGGGCTTCAGAGTTTCTATCAGACTTTTAAGAGACCCAGTGAAGCTAAAAAATTAAACATTTGTTCTGGGAGAGTCCGGTTTCATGACCACATGACAGTCACCTAAATTGGAATCTCTAGTCATAGCTGTTGTGCCTCTCTCTTAACCAACATCTGATCGATCATCGAGCCTTACTTCCTCATGTCTCCTAGACTCTAATTTTCCCCCAGGCCCACTTTGGTAAATGAGACTTTTTCATCCTCATGGCCAGGAGTACGGTAATGTTAGAAATCATCTTCCTGATTCCATTCTTGCTGCCTCTGAGCCATCTTCAATAGTGTCACAGTGACCTTTCTGAAACACACATGTAAGCTGTCATTCCCCTGCTTAAAATGGCTCCCTAGCCTCTTGGGTGCAAAGCCGAACCTCTTTACACTCTAACATGGCCTTCGAGGACCCTGACTGCCTGGATCCATGATGACTTCTTAGCCATGCTTATCCCTTCTCCCTTCTATGGACCCTATGAACTCTGTTTTGGGGGATCCCACACTGTTATACTTTGATTTTGCCGTTTTGTCTGTCTGGAATATCCTCTTGTCTCTCTAGACAACAAACTCCTTCTCAGTCTTCAAGGCCCAACACCACCTTGTCACCTCCATTGGGATTCCTTCTCCTGTCACCCATAACTCCCCCCTAGAGTAGTGAGTGACTCCTTCCTTTGTGCTCCAAATCTCATGTCTCACATGATTGTTTCTATCAAATTGTACTTCCTTAATTGGGTGGACATCTCCTTCCCCTACTGTGTTCTCACCTTCATATTGTTGGAGGTAGCCAGGAGAAGCAAGAGCAATTTGTTTGCTGAATAGAAAATAAATAATTTAACAATTAATGTTGATGAAGTGGGCAAACAATAGAAAGTGGGACCTGGAGTCAGTGTGACGTTTTTACCATGCTTGGCAAATCGCAACTCAGGCTCGTTACTGCTCTGACCCGTGAAATGGGAATAGGTCAATAACTGTGTATTGGAAAGAATTGGGTCAGTGGGTACAAACTAGCATTGAATTAGGAGTTAGGGACCTTAGACTTTAATATTAGCCCTGCTAACAACTCCTTATATGGTCTTGGCCAAATCAGTTCTCGTTTAAGTGTCTCGGTGTTCTTAGCAAGACACTGTTGAACCACCAGACAATTTCTCCAATCATTTCTAGCACGAACATTTTATGAGTCTAAGAAAACAAACCACAACTCCACATTCTGGGCTGGCTGGTTTTCTGACCGTTTGGCAAAGGCAAGTGGAGCTATGACAACTATCACACCTTAGTGATAAAATGTATCTTTCTGTGCTAGGGCCTTCAGTCAGGGGATAGTGGGAAGTGACACGTTGGTGGTATTGATCTGGGATTCTGTAAAGATACCTCAATTGTGTGAAACTCTGGAATTTGTGTTTAAGTTCCCAGAAGAGTGTTTATGAGGCTCTCCTGAGTCAACGATCCCCTGCCCTACAAGATCATCCAGCATCGTGACTCAGGCCTGGTAAGTTAATAGGAGGGTCAAGAAGCCAAAAGGCCATGTCGGGAATCAGGAACTTAAATCTGGACCAAACCCAGAATCTGGCTGAGGTCCTGGGAACATATAAGTATGAATCAAATGTTCTTCCCTGAAAGGCAATGGGCAGAAAGAAGTTTTATTTATATGTGGCGGACTATTTCTCTCATGACCAAAACGCATTTCGGTGTAGTGAGAAGGATACTGGTCCTGTTTCAGTTTGCTGTGTCAGTTCCCTTTGCATCATCATGTATTTTCGTGCCTCACTTTTCCTGTCTGTGTAATGGGGACAGCCTCCCTTTCACTTCTCAGTGTTGCTGGAAGAAATAGATGGGCCTTTGTATGTGAAAGCACTATTGCAGGTGGTAAGATGACACTATCCTTGAAGGGGCTGGTGATACTGGAGAAAAAAAAATCAGAGAAAATCATATCCTTTCTCTAATCCTTGGCTCATTATATTCCTAAACCTGATGACTGGCTTCTCTTCCAAAGGTGATCAACTTGGAACTTAAACTTGAGTTGCTTAATCTCTGAAGAAAGAGATGAGTGCTAGAACCTGCCACTATGTAAACTTGAAGTTATAGTGATTACTAAACATCAACACTTAGTAGTGGTAAAGTCCATTAACAAATAAATTTTTCTCTCCACCAGACATCTTCCCAAATCCTCACCTGGTGTGATTACTTTTCTTGCAGTCATGACCACCCACATTAGTTTGCTGGAGCTGCCATAACAAATTACCGCAAACTAAGTGGCTTAAATAACAGACCGTCATTGACTCACAGGTCAGGGAGGTTGGAAGTCTAACTTCAGGTGTTGGCAGGGCCAGGTCAACTCGAAGGTGCTAGGGAAAAATCTACTGAAAGGCTCTCTCCCAGCTTCTGCTAGTTCCTTGGTTTGTGACGGCATGACTCCAATCTTCACACAGTGTTCTTCTCCTTGGGTGTGTACCTGTGTCCAAATTTCCCTTTTTATAAGGAATCTAGCCATATTGGATTAGGAGCTCCTTACCTCGTATGACCTCATCTTAACTACTTACATCTGCAATGACCCTATCACCGAATAATGTCACATTCTGAGATACTGGCAGTTAGGACTTCAACATATGAATTTAGGGGTGGGAGACATATTTCAATCCAAAATACCACTATTTTAAAAAAAAATCTTTCCCCTTTGGACAATTTCTCATCTCTACTTCCCACCAGTATGGTTGTGGCCTCTCTTTTACTCATTTGATCTACCTCCCTGTTTTACATACCCTCTCTGGCCTTGGGCTTACAGGATTAGTTCATTGAAATTTATATTGAGTAGAATGGGCAATGGGTGATGTGTCCTGTAAAAGGACAGATAAAGAGAATTAAGAGTTATTTGCAGTGGACTGGCTTCAGGATGGAGGCTACCTTATTTGCAGCATTGACTTCCTATCAGGAAATATCCAATGATTTAAAACAATAGAAATGTCTCCATTCTTTCTCCATCTTGATTTACATGGCTCTCTTTTATCACTCTACTTCAGGTGGGGAGAGAAGGCTGCCCATTTCTGGCAACATCTCTACTACTTTATATTATCTTCCAATATATGGGGACATGAGGAAGAGACTCCGTACTGTGCATTCATTCCAACCTAGGTCAATGGTTTTACAACCAAGGTTGATTTTATTCTCCAGAGGACATTTGGCTGACTGGACCAATTTTGACTATTTTAACTGAGGAAAGGTTGCATCTAGTGAGTATAAGCCAGGGATGCTGCTAAACATCCTCCAGTGTACAGGACAGTCCCACACAACAAAGAACTATGTGTCCCAAAAGTCAACAGAGACAAGATCAAGAAACCCTGGCTTACGTATGTAGTTTTGCCTTTTAGGGTAAATCTGAGCAAGGATTCCAAATGCCTCTCTGCTTAGATGGGGTCCTTTAAATCCTTTTGGTATTATCAGTGCATGCTTTGTAGAGAACACTAAGAAACAACCCTCAGGACTCAGATTGACTTGGTATCTACCACCATGGACATTTATTCTCTGTGGTTTCCATTTTCAAAAGATGGACACAGAACTAGTCAATCTCTAGGTCCCTTTTAGTTCTTGAGGCCAAGGAATTACTAGTTTTAGAGTTAATGCCACTTTCTATGACTGTATTTTTAAAATCCAGTTATCTCACCATTATCTTTCTACAAATAGATCTGTAGTATTTGATCATCTTTAGGGGTGACATTGTCAATAGTCTGACTTTGCAAGTATGACTTTATAAGTTATATATTTAGTACCATGAAGATCAGTTCAGAGAACAAAAAATACACCTGGTATAAACCAGCTCAGTTATATTTAAGTAAATTCTTTTGGCCCAGAAATGAGATTTTCTTTAAGGAGGAACTGTCCCCCCCACC
>VMDR010020803.1:0-17304 GCA_007922815.1 Macrotus californicus | reverse complement strand
CATGCCTTCAGAAGGAGGGCACTTCATGAAGGCTGAACCATTCACTCTTGCTCCTTGTCTTTTCTTATGACTAAGAACAATGGCCAAGACTAGGTCAGAATCAATGGGTAGATAAGCAGAAAGGCAATTGGCCACTTGGAAATGGAACTCACAGACTTTATCAGCACACAACGCTGGGACTGAGAACCTCGTTTTTGTACGTTGTCATTAGTGTCATGCTCCGACCAATAAACACAAGCATCTTTTAAAAGCTGCATTAGCTGTTTCTGGACACCAGGGTGCCATTTACTTGACTGATGTAATAACCTCTGTCCTATTGGAAAAATTTATTGAGACACTTTCAATTTTGCTAATTTGATTTAGAGGCGCTGCATCTAAGATACAGTTACCTAAATGCGGAACTGAAAGGGAAAGTCCATTGACGTCCTGCAGACCACCCGATTCCTCTTGTGGCCTGTAAGTGCCCAACGTCCACAGCACATTCAAGAGAGTTCCTTTCCTTAAACCCACAGCATCCAAAGAGATATTGTTAACTTATCATGGATCACAAAACACAAAATCCAACTTTGTGCTGTTCTTTGTAGAAACCAGTGGACATTTCTATAACAAAACTCATTTGCCATAAATATGGTTATAATTGTAATTACATATATTGTCATATAACATGCATAACACACCTTTTAGGACATGCACAACAAATATTCAAATGGCAGGCAATATCCGTTTTTTGGAAGTAAAAGTTATTTAGTTACTATTTTACATTTAATAAAGTGTACTTACGATGGTTTCTCTAGAACTCAGATTACTATAACAGCTATATGCTATTTTTTATTTCTTGTATATTTATTTATACACATGAAATCATTAAACATATAACTAGTATCCTTCTAGACATATCTTGGAGAATTTTCTAAACATATAACTAGTAACTTTCTAGACATATCTTGGAGAATTTCCTATTTTTACTTCTACTGTGAGTGGTTGTTTTATTTTTAAGTGGTTCATATATGCCTTTTCTTCCATATTTGAGTGCAATCATATTGCATGGTTTCCTTCCTTCATTCTCCTGAGACTAAAGTTCTTTCTCAGGTTATAACCTGAATAAATCTCTCCTGCAGTCTTTATAAGAAGGTATGTCATAAAAGGATTTTGTTTTCATTTTGTTTTCCTCAAAGAAAGGGAGATGGGCTGTATCATCATCCGAGGTGACATTCAAGCTGGGGCACCCCTCCTTGGTTTGGGTGCTGAGATTTGGCCACAGAGTGATTTCCAATTTTGCGTCCTGATTTACCCTATGAGGAGAAACCCAGGCAAGCAAACATTCTTGTAAAAGTAGCCTTTGATTTAAAATGAACCCTTCTCCTGTCACAGAACTCCTGATCCTTCCAGGAAAATCAGCCACCCCCCTGTGGAAAGCTGGATTTGGGAGACTTTTGTTCTTAGTCTTTGAATACAGAATTGGTTGAAGGAAGGAACAAACAAAAAGAAAAGGAAGGAATCAGAGGGGGAGTAACCGTATTTTCTTGCAGAAGTAATGCTAGAAATAGTCGTACGTTAGAGGTTAATTCAGCTTTGGAAGGTAGCATAGGAATTAATGTATTGATTTTTGAAATGGTTTCCATGGATATGTTTTACTCCAAGTCATACCCACTGTCATGGGGGGGCAACCCATTACACACATAACATTCATTGAATGCCTGTTACATATGTCAGTTCTAGTGGTTACTATATGTAAAATTCTGGCCCATAATAAATATTCAGTACATTCCAAAAAGAAAATTAGAAATGGGTATTTTCTCAAACCCAAAATTATAATAGTGAGTTTTCTTTGTTTTTTTTTTAAATTTTGTCCACGCATACAGGTAGGAGGTATGAACACAAACAGAGGGCTCATGAACAAGAATCTATATTTGGTAACTGTTTAGTAGAAACAGCATCACCTAAAAAGGATGCAGCAAACACAGTAGCTACATTGGATGGGGAATGTATGTAGGAAGATCCATGAGATCCCTTCTGACCCTAAGGAGTAGAAACACAAAGCATAATGTCCACCTTCTCTTCTCTACCTGTTCACCTCTGTGCAAAACCATTCCCCACACAAAAGGAAGAACTACATGGGCAAGAGGGAAATCTTAAGACAAGAGGACGTACAATGTTTTTGGCGTGTTTGACATCTTATTGCATTTAAAATAACTACAAAATACCAGTTGTCCTTCCTGTTACAGCAGATGGAAGAAATCTGGCACCATGTCCTTAATGTGTTTCCAGGAAAGAGGTTCAAAGTGTGTTTATTCTCATATTTATTGGAAAAAAGAAAAAGGACTCCAAAGAAATGAGCCTCTCAAATCTCTTCCCTTAAATAAAAACAGTAATCTTTAAGAAAAAGGCTGTTCAACAAGACCGATATATGTTGAATCTGAGCAGCCAGTAGAATAGCCATGAGCCCCATGTGGCTTTTGAGCATTAAAATATATTAGTGAGACCAAGAAACTGAATTTTTAATTCTACTTCATTTGAGTTGATTTTCTTAAATCTTAAGAGTCACATGTGGCTAATGGCCACCACTTTGGACAATACATCTCTAAAGGCTGGTCCATTGTAAGTTATCTGAGGGGAGGTTAATAATAGTGCAAACTATTCCCTTATAATTTATCTGATTGATTTAATGGAACTTTATCTGCCTCCCAACTTCCCCAAATATCTGTTCTTACAATAATCAAGTTAAAAGCTCCTTTTTAGCTCCTACTTATCCATCAGTGTATTGTGTTACAAATTTTATGGGACATCTCTGCCCATAGATCCCTTCTGGGCAATTTGCCTCCACTCTCAGTCCTACTGAATGGCCACCTAATTGTTGCATACTATGTGTCTTCCCCCACCAACCCAGGCACTGCTGGGAGGCCTACTGACCCCTGTGCAGTCTCTTCATAAGCTGGCCAATTCAGTCTATTCATAAGCTGGCCAATTAGTAATTTAAAATCCAGTGAGAAAAGGTAAACTGGGCTAAATTAGAGACATGGATTTAGAATCAGAAATCTGGGAGATTCTGCTAGTTAGCATGCAAACAGGACCAAAGTAACATCATATGATTTGTTGAGCTATAGTTGGACCTGTGCAGCATAATGGCCCCGGGTCAATTGGAAAAGGGAAGAAAAGTTCCACGGCAGGCAGTAAAACAGAATGAGAAACACACAGCCTCACTGAGGCAAGTACACAGCTGCCCAGCTCCTGACCAGCCAGGCTACCTCCGGAATCTGCTTTTACCATGCTCGCTGTGCTTTTTCTTCCTGAGACCCACAGTTTTAACAGTGACTTCCGAGCTAACCTAAACCTGAGAAAGTCTGTTCACTAAGACACATAGATTTAGCGCATGTACGTGGAATTGAACCTTCCTTCCTTACAAAAGAAATAAACAAATAAGCAAAAAAACAAACGAGACCCCATGGGTTCTAGAGTTAATGAACCTGGAGATTCATTCTAAAAGGATTACCTTTCCTTTAAAAAAATTTTTTTATCCTCACCCAAGATGCAAGAACATTTTTTTATTGCTTTTAGAGAGAGTGAAAGAGACAGAGAGAGAGAGAGGGGGAGAGAGAGAGAGAGAGAGAGAGAGAGAGAGAGAGACAGACATTGATGTGAGAGAGAAATATCAATTGTTTGCCTTCTCCTACACACCCTGACCAGGGATCAAATCCGCAACCTGGGTATGTGCCCTGACTGGAAATTAAACCCGCAAACTTTCAGACCATGGGAAGATCCTCCAAACAACTGAAACACATCAGCTGGGATGAGGATTGCCTCTCTTTCAGATTCTTCCCTCACTAGGTGTTGCTGCTGAGTCCTCTTTATCATTGAATCTAATTGAGTCTGTTATTTGAATATAAAAGAGGACAAGTGGAAGAAACTAGAATATCCTAGCCTGGTAGACAGAGGGTAGAAAAACTTGGCATCATTCTTGCTGTCATCAGTTGGGTTCCTAGAAGCAGAGCCTGAAGCACGAATTTGTCATTTTATGATTTACTGAGGGAATGCTCTGGGACAGCAGGGTAGGCGGGCCTTGGAGCTCAGCAAGGATGTGGGCTTAGCTGGAGTCTGCTGTTAGGCTATTCCTCAGGGAGCCCTGGAGCACTAGTTGCCTCCCAGCCTAGGAATCAACATGTTGTACTCCTGTGTCAATCATTGCTTGTGAATGTAGCATTTTGGGTAGAGATGCTTCCATTGGCTTAGGCCAGTTCTACAGAGAAGGTGCCAGTTGTGAGCTGTTGGCTGCCAGCACTCACCATAGCGGGGGTTATGGTACACAGGCCCAATAAGGGCAGCTGGGGACCTGGGTGGGGCACTTATAACATCTACCACACACTTCCTCCTAAATAGGAACTCCAGTTTCTGGAAGAAAATGATACACTTAAAAATTATAAGTACTGAATTAAGGAATAATTCCACAAATTTGGAATGATTCAGCATATGGAGATCCTGGGAGCTTCTTAAGTAGAACTGAATACCAGTGACAAAAAATGAAACAGAGAGAGGGAAGAGTGAAAACAGTCCAGCTGAACACCCACAGAAACACGAGGCCACCTTCTAATGCAGGAATGACCACAAAGAGGGGCTGTAACACTTGGCAATGACAAAAGATTCAATTTGAAATTGAAAGAGCAAATAGGACCAACTGTGCTTAACATAGGGCATGGCACATAGTAGGCGCTTTTGAATATTTGTTCACAATATACTGAATATTTTAATATAAGAATGAATAAACGAATGGAAACATCTCTCAAGAGATAAATAATTAATCACTCCCAATATTCATTTCTTCCCCATTCTGTTTACAGTACTCAGTTCACACTTTTAAATTAAAATTTACCAGAGGAAGACTGTTTTTAAAGAAGGAAAGCAATGTATACAAGCATCCAAAATATTTGTGGGTGATAAACAAATGAGTCAACTGATACCATGTGTCTTGCTGCTTGTTTTGTTAGTCACAAGGCTACTTGATGACAACTTGCTATGAGCAACATTTATTTTCCAGTTCTGTAACACTTCCTGGCAATGTAGCTTTAATTATAAATTAGTAAGGCAAGACAATGAAACAAATAACTGCCTTAAGCAATATATGAATTATTGAAAATTGGATTAATTTACATCTTTTATGTGAATATAGAAAATACTACATTTGACAATTTTAAAATGTTATAACTTGTCATTGTTGGAGGACCTAATATACTGTGATTACTGTATCACCAGAAAGAAAAATAGGAGAGCATCCAATAGGATTCTCATTCCTGGGAAGTGTGTGAACATTACTGATGTTCCAGCTTTGCTGGAAAACATGACTGGGCAGGAGAGGTAGAGGGAGAAAAGGACTTGTTCTAAATTCTTACCTTTCTTTTCAATATGAAGATTCTTTCAAGAACAACAAATAAAAGCCTTTAGGAGACTGTTGAAAGGGTAGGTCAATATACACACAGACATATAAATACATACATATATATGAAATGCAGTCTTTTCTTTGCACAAAATCATGCTGATTGGTGATGACTCCTTTCCCAGAGGGCAAAAACACTACTAATTTAGTCTCATAATTTTGTTTACAGTTTTATATATTTGGTAATATTAAAAATCTTTATATATTGCCCTAATTGGTATGGCTCAGTTGGTTGGGTGTCATCTTGCAACTTGAAAGGTCACGAGTTCAATTCCCAGCCAGGGCACATGCCTGGGCTGTAGGTTCTGTCCCCTATACGACAGGCAGCTGATTGGTGCTTCTCACATCTATATTTCTCTTCCTCTCTTTCTCCCTCTGTTTCCCTCTCTAAAAATAAATAAATAAACACATTTTAAAATAGTTATGAATACATAAATATATTACTTTTATATTTTATATGTTGCAGATGTATTTACTTTCAGCTGGAAAATTTTAGGTATTGAATACACACCTGATATTCTATCAATAAAATTAGAGAATACTTGGCAAGTGTTTCAGGGACTCTAAGATTTTACTGCTGAAGACTATCTAGAGACAGAGGAAACTGCCATAGCTTCCTAAAGAAACTGAGAGCCACATGCTTAGGGACACTTCAAAGCGGAATTTTCTTTTTGGTGGGGAAAAGGAGAGGAGGGGTCCCTTTTCTGTCATCTCAAAGAATATTGCCTTTCACTTAGTAACGTATTCTGCATTAGTTAATACAATGCTCAGTTTTTCCGCTACTTGAACTCTCCTCTCAAACAAATTTTGTGTACGTTGGCATTCTAATAACACCCATCACATTCATGCCCTGGTTTTTGTGCTCCAGCCCCAGCCTGGCACTCCCAACTTACAGGAAGGGGTAGCAGAGAATCAGGACTGACAGGCTCAGGTTGGGACCCTCAGTGGTACTTGCCTCTTCATCCTAGTTCCACTTGGAATGTTGGGAAGTGGACCACTTTAGACATGAGAGTATCAGGAGAGGCCTGTGTGACTGACCACATTTAGGCTCCTAAAACAATGTCCGAAGCACAGTGACATTAAGTAACAGGACAGTTACAAAGATTCCACCCCCTTCTTTGCTGCCAATGCCTAATGCTTAGAAATGTCAAACTTAAATGTAATAAAATTTCCAAGATCAAAGAAAGCTGATAGTGTTTAATTTTAAAAACCAATATGCATATTGTATTTTGCATGGAGTACTAACAGCACTTAACAAATAATTTAAAATAAATCATATAACATCTGACTATTCTATGGCTTTTTTTGTTTTACAGAGTTTTATTGCATGAATTTGTTTTAATGGCACAGGAGCAGATTGGAGCCAGGATGGCTGGGCAGACAAATAAAATTACTGGTCATTGACAGGGTGTGATTCGAAAATTCCAAGTAAATTTCCCTTATAGTAATATGTATTTTTAACATTGACCTTTTCCTGTGGCTAGATTCCACTATTAAAATATACTTTTAAAAACATTTCCATTTCTAAAAAGAATAGAGTATAAACTTTTCCTCCTAAAACAACCGGCAAAGCTTGACAATTTCTTTTGAAATTATGTTCACAGGTGCCAGAAAGCTACTGAGGCAGCCGGAGCTACAGAGGCCTGGACGTTGGAGAGATGGGATGTGCATGAAGAGACATTCTGAGTTTCATGTCCTCTCAAGGCATTTCTGGATGCAGAAAAATGACAGATCACAAAGCTCAGATGCCATGCACAAAGCAGAGGTCAAAGGCTCAAACACTGATTTGAAATTTCAGTGGTCTTCTTAGTCTGGGGAATTCAAACCTGAATAAACCTGAGGATGAAGGTCCTGAGGAAATGGGAAAAGCACTGAGGTGAGCCACACACTCTATATGTGCCATATTATGGTCTTGCAGTTCTTTATGTGCTTACAGAGATTTAAGAAGTGAGTCTATCATGGCATTCCCTTTGCAGAAGGCAAAGAGGTGGGTAACATCTTGTACATAGGTCCTCACTCATTGGAAGGACAGCATTGTACACATGGAAGGGTCTATGGATTGAGTAAAAAGTCCTGGTTGTGTTCAACCTCTAGAAGGTAGCTCTATGGATTCTGTGGAAGCAGCTACCAGGCTGACAGTTACTCTAACTCCATTCCAGGCATTTGAGTGCTAGGGTTTGAAACCCCATTCTTCAGTAAATTACAATCACGCTACTTGAGAACTAACAGAAAGGCTGATACTCTTCTTTTGGGGGATGATGTGATCTCACATTGTTCATTAGAAACCTCCAGAGATTTCACAAACTGACTGAGGAATTCTGTTCATAAAGTCACATTCTCTTCCAATTTCTGTTTAACCCAAAACATCTCATGCTGCAGTTCAGGCTCCTGCCTCTCATTCTATTTTCAGAAGGAATAGAAAAAAGTCCCACAATCCATGAATAATAATATTTTTACAAAGAAGCCTCAATTAGCTATTCTCTTGGGAATAAAGTTCCAATAAACGAACTCATTCATGCTGATGATAATTTTTATTTCTCAGAAATTTCAGAAAGCAAAGCTGCCTATGTTTGCAGCTACAACGTGGTTTCTGCTAGTGCAAGCCCACCTGAAGATTCCTTACAAGGTATTGTGAAATCTGGAGGCTCAGTCTTCTGCCTAATTTTCTCTCTTCTTCTTCTTTTTGTACACATGGATTTCTCTGAGATTTTAAGTTGTGATAGCAGCTGTTTCCTTTTTCTCTTGAGCACCCCTTAGATTACAGTCCCTGGCCATGCTTGCTGTTAGGTGTGCTCATGTATTGAGTTCAGGCCAATGAAATACGGATGACAGCTGATTCACCCCACTTCTAGCAGGGCCCACACAATTCCCCTGAGTGATTCTCAGCTCTTTTTCCTCACATGCCCAGTTAGATAGAGAAACAAGTGGATCTTAAGACAGAAGCAGCCTGGGTCCCCGATGGAGCATGTGGAAGGCTGCCAGCCAGGGCCATTCATGGTGGATTGTGAGGTAAATGAGAAACACTTTTATTGTACCAGGCCATGGGGAATTTCATTGTTGCGTTACAGAAGTTAGCCACTTACCGTTACAGAGAGACTGGAGCCAGGATCTGCAGGTTGTTAAGGGGGCATCTACTCTCTGGAAATAGACTGCTTGCGTTCAGGTCATAACCCTGCCACTGGTACCAGTTATGCGACTCTGGGACACTCCTGAAGGATTCTGGTTCCTAAGTAAGTATGTGGAAGGCTGATGGACTGCAACTCATGTTGGACTGGGAAATGAAGAATAGAAAACACCCACTGCATTAAGCCAATGGGAATATTGTAGTTGTTCATTATGGTGATTTGCCTGCTCCGATTATATCAGAAGGCATGGAAGATATGAAAGTCAGGGAGGCATGGCAGGCTTCCAGAAAGGTCAGCATTCAAGGTTTGGAAATGTGCAGAAAGGAAGCTATTGATAATAGGTCAGTTTTCTTTACCCTGGATAACTTGGGCGTATAGGTTTGCTAAGCAGCACTCTGACCCTCTTTTCCCTCCTCCTGGGGACAGGCATGCGGGAACCTGAAGGGCTTCTTTTGCTTTCTATAAATATACCTCTGTTCTCCATTCTTTTCAAAAAACTAGTGACCGAAGTGATTGAACTCATTCATGTCCAGTGTTTCTTCAATCAGGAATTACCATTTTTCCTGATGGTAATTTGGGGACGTTTGGGGTGGGGTGGGTAGCATGCCTGCTGTGGCAGCCACCCCTCTGTCTGGGAAGCTGCTGGACAGAGGCTCTACCTTGATTTTCTTCCCTCCTTTGCCTGGGATCTCCCACCAGCCCCAATGTCTCAGGGTCTACAGACACATACTCTCCTTCCAGCCCTTCATCTAATCTCTTTCCTTCCTGGGGACAACTTGATCCTAATCTTAAGCCAACTCTGACCTTGACCATCCATAACACTGGCCTCATGCTTCTGACAAATATGGCTTTAGGGCACACTGCATAACATTTAAATTTTTTAGTTGGGTAAACTTTATGTTACTTAAGTTCTTGCTGACATGGTTTTCTCATCCAACAATGGTATTATGGGTTCAATTGTGTCCCCTCCCCTGAAATTTATATGTTGAAGACCTAACCTCCAGTACCTCAGAATATGACCTTACTTGCAAATAAGGTTGTTACAATGTAATTAGTTAATTTGGGGGCAGCAGTGGGAGCCCCAATCCAATCTCACTCACTGGTGTCCTAGAAAGTGGAAATGTGGACACAAATACAAACACAGGGAAAACACTGAGTGAAGATGAAGTCAGAGAACTACAAGCCAAGGAATGGTAAAGACAGCCAGCAGACCACCAAAGGCATGGGACAGCCTTCCCTCTCAGCTCTCAAAAGCAACCAACCCCGCTGACAACTTCACCTCCAATAGCTCTAGCCTCCGGAACTATAAGGCAATACATTTCAGTTGTTTAAGGAATCCTGTTTCTGATATTTTGTTATAGCAGCCGTAGCAAGTGAACTCAAAGGGAACAATACTGTCTATATAATTGGGCTGTTGTGAGGACTTCCAGAGGTAACACTCATAGCAAGTGCTTAATAAATGTCAGTTGTGAGCGCTATTTGTGCTACTGCTTATTTAGTGAACATTTCATCTGTTGATGGTATCATCTGTTTTCTGAAGTACAACCCCACTCTGCCTGCATTATTTTCGTCCTTGCCCTTAAAGTTTCTGATGAAAAAAATCCATTATGTTGGAACCCATCCCCTTGATTAGCAAACTTCGCTACATGCAATGAACAATATTCATTGATCTTTTTTATTTCTTTTCTTTGATCTAAATGGGCCTTGATTTTTCCTTAAGGGGTCTTAATGCCTTAACGTTTAAATCAGCTCTGCAGTGGGTAAGAAAGGCTCTTTGAGTCCTTCAGTGAAAGAACCTGACAGGGCATCGCAGGAGTCAAGACTCCAGAGTGATGCGTAGGACCACCACGTGAGCTATTTATACTGTGTGCTCTGCTCAATCTGATAGCTGCCCTTCTCTGCCCTGAGAGGCTGACCCATGTGAACCACTTGGCCCTTCCCATGGTGACTGGTGTCTGGATGGGTTGGGCCACTGGGGGAGACACTGGCAGATGACATGAGGGCAGCAGGAGACATAAGTTGGGGTACTTCTTTCCTTCTCCCTTCCCGCTTCTGGCACTTTGTTTCTGTGATCACAGCACCTGAAGAAACACTTGTGCTCCTTATTCCCTTAGGCCTAGAGACAGTAAAGTTCCCAGGGGCTGCACCATCTGTTCTGCTTGCTTCCTTAACCCTTCAGTGCCCCTTGCAATGAAGTGTCATAATCTGAACCACCTGAGGTGGATTCTCTTTCTTACCTGTACCCGTGCATTCCTGAAGTTAGAGATTGCCCCTGAAGCAGATCCTGAGGCAAGGAGTGGGTGCAAGGAGTTTATCTGGGAAATACAGGGACCACTGTTAGGGAAGTAGGGGGTTGTTACGTTCCGGGAAGAGCGCTAATTAGGGCTGAGTTAGTTAGCCAGTTAAACAGCATGTGACTGAGGCTCAGTCCGGCTGAGGCACTCTGAGGAAAACTGTCAAATGTGCCTCTGAATTATCTCACCTAAAGGGTGAAGGAGCTACCTGTATCCTCCGGAGAGATCAGTGAGTGGAGAGCTACTCCTGGGGGTGTTAATCACCAGGACTGCCGGCCTATCTCATCCCCAGGCTGCACAACCTTGCTCAGGATGGAAAAGAGAGCTGTTGGCCCCTGGCTCAGTGCATGCATGTGGGTGGTGTTCAGAGACCCACTACAGCCGACACTGAGTCTACATATTCTTCCTTTAGATATACTGCCAGTATTCTCATTTTAGAGAAGCTTCGGTTGCATCATCCCCACTGGATATTATCAAATGACACTCCCACCTGGAGTTTATCATTTTCCATCTCACTCATAAACTATTTCTCCTCTCCACTTACGATCCTTCATGCTTTTCTTCACTGAATTTTATTCTGACACTTGCAATTTTACCATGTCATTTTGAATTCCGATTTTCTCCATACTGAATATATTGCTCCATACTGCATACTGAAAATATTACTTCATGTGATTCTTGTGATCCAGGGGCTATTCCAGATAGTCACCAGTTAGGGTTTCCCCAGGTTTCATGTTTTTCAAAAGCATGGGGCGAGACACATAAGTATATGGTGATTAATTTCAAATGCTGCAAACTGTGGCTCCAGATATGGCCACATATATTTTTGGGTCACTAGGTGGGCCACTTATCCATTCAATTAATGTTTATGCTGTATCCCCCAGGCACCCAGAACTGAGAATATACCGATGCGCATAACAGGGTCTCGGTCCTCATGAGCAGTCAGACAAATAAATATATAAATGAAATAGAGTGTGACAAGTGCTAGGATGTAGAGACACCTTGGGAAGGATATGGATGTGCCTGTGTGTGTGTGTGTGTGTGTGTGTGTGTGTGTGTGTGTGTGAGAGAGAGAGAGAGAGAGAGAGAGAGAGAGAGAGAGAGAGAGAGAGAGAGAGGAGTGAATATCTGTTCTGAAACCAAGGTTTGGATCAATGAAGTCTGAGCTGAGATGGCGGTGTGTAGGTTAGGGGTGCTGGGGAGCAAGGACTTGGGTCAGGATGTTACAAATGTTTAGCAGACACAAGGTGAGAGAGAGGCCGGCACCTTCAGGAGGTGGAAAGAGTAGAAAACCTGCTGGAGCACCGCCATGGTGGAAGCCGGGGGTGAGGAAGGGGAAAGCTGCAGGGTCAGCAGAGGGCAGACTTCGCTGGCTTCCTGCCCCCCAACCAGACTTCTGAGAGCCCCAAGAAGAGCCAGTGAAATGTCTTGCTTCAAATTCTGCTTTTCCCTCATCTGTACTTTGTGTCATTTAGGAGATGATAGCTCACTCATTCTCTTTGAACTTGAGCAGCTTCTTCAAAAAGGAGTTGAGAAGATTCCAAGCCATTTAGGAACAGAGAGGAATGCCTGTGTATTTACAAAACCAGTAAGTAACCATGACTCAGGGCGCCCCTGCTTCTGCTGCTGCTCATCTGTCCATGGCCGGCACGGGTCCTCATGCTTTGGTTTTCTTCTCTGGTGCTGAGAGCACCCCTCTCTGTCCAATGATGGCCCCTGCCTCTTAGTCTCCCAGCAAAGCCATGTACAGGCAGAGTCTGGGAAACACTGGTAATCCCCCCAACACACCGAAGCGTAGAAGCTCACAGAGCTTGTGCACAGGATAGAAATGAGTGAGTAGAGTCACTTAACCACTGAAACCTTGGATTTCTTTCCCTCAGTTTCCCCATCAGCAAAAAAACCCAGCAATCCAGGGTTACTATTAAAAGTGTTATCATATGAAAATAACTTTGCCTGGCAAATATGAGTGCTATCTAAATTTTAACTACTCACTTTTTCTAGTCAGTCCTATGAAGTGATGATTGCCACGTGATGAGAGTCTCAACTGGGAATAAAGTACAGCTGTATCACTATAGACAAAGTCCCATCACTGCAGGTGCAGGGGCAACGCGGACTCAGCCCCATCATTTTAGACGTGTGTTCTGAATCGTTGGAAAATACTTCCCTCAGACTCACAACTTCATTGGTGCCAAAGTGATATTTCCAAGTGTTCCCACAGGGCCATGCGCCTTTATTGCCTTTGTTTCTTATTATTAAGGTCTGTAGTTGCATATTTCTCTTCTCAGGTAATGCTTCATTTGTTTTCTGAGTCAGGAGGTGTCACTGCTCTGTAAACACCCTCCTGGCTGCAAGAGCCGTGGGAGGTTCTGCCTGCCACATGCCAGTCCTCAAACTCTGCTTCCGAAAGAGGAGGAAATCAGGGAGCAGAATAAACTCACCAGCCCTTTGCATCCTTTCATTCCGTGGACAGCCTAATTATCTACTCAGCCAAGTACCAATTACCTGTGATCAATGTTACGATGAAGTTCAATAGCAGATGGACAGTCAATTGATTTCAAACAGACTCTTCATTGTTTCTCCTTCTTTAGCATTCTCCTTCCTTTGTGTCTATATCTGGCAGAGTAACTCTCTCCTGGGTTTCCTAAGCCCCTGCAACTTCACCAAACCAACAATTACACCTTCCCCCGGCTTCATGCTTCAAGCGTTTCATGATTCGAAACCTTACAACGAAACTTCTAATGAGCAATGGACATCCTGCAAATTGGCTTGGAGACAACTGTCTTTGGTCACTTTGACTAGATCAAGGGTATCAAACTCATTTTCACTGGGGCCACATCAGCTTCACGGTTGCCTTCAAAGGGACAAATGCAATTTTAGGACTGCATAAATATAACTACTCCTTAACTAGGGGCAAGGAGCTCGGCACTGTTGCCGGGTAGAAATAAGGTGCTGGGCTGGAAAAAACAAGGCGGAGGGCTGGATTAGGCCCGTGGGCCTTGTGTTTGCCACCTGTGCACTAGATAAATGGATTACTCAGTTTCCAAGTCCTTATCCAAAATGACTTTTTGATCCCTTTAGTCCCATAATTGCTACTTTGGGGTTGAAATACATTGGGATTCAGGGTGAGAGTAGTTTAACAACCAACTCTTTCTCAGTATTTTTATGAATTCATGTGCAAACACATGTATGTGCATACTTATAGTCATGCATAGAGATAACTAGAACATATCTGAGCTCTAGGCCATTTCTATGGTCTGTGGGCAGTAAGAGCTTATAGGGACCTCTCTACACAGATGCTGCCCCCCTTTTTCTGAGCACAAGATGCTCTTTCTATTCTAGATCTTTGAAAAAGCACACCTGATTCCACCCTTAATAAACAGTCCTCTTTGCCTAGTGAGTCAGCCATAAATATCATATAAATAAATGGCTATCTGTAAGTGAAAGACTTAGGTCAGTTGATAGAAAAATTCCAGTAGCTCTGCCCCTGGTCAGAAAGACAATGGGACTGTGGTCATAAAAGGAGGAATCCTGATGGCAGCCAGAGTCCTGCGGAGGACAGGGTAACCACTGCACATCTAAAATGCCCCCACCTGGCATTTGTGGTGGCTGCTCATAGTGTGCGCTGCTAATTCTGCTTTCTCATGAAACATTGTTCATAGGGCATATCATGTCATCTTTGAAAGGAGAAGTAGGTTGCCTTAGGTTGAGTTCCCTCAGGAGGAAGCCTCTGGGACAAGGACTTGGGTGTAAGTAGTTTATTTGTGGGGTAGTCCCAGGAAGCAAGGGAAGTAGGATAGTGATTCAGACAAAGGAAGGCTGCCAACACAAGCTGAGTTCATGAGCAAGTTACTGCTGTGGGCAGTCTTGCTGGGGACCTGTGGAAGACAACTGTCTCCTACCCCTGTTCCCTACATTTCACCCAGGAGCTGGGAAGCTGCAGTATTATCAACCAACGCTTGTTTATTCTTGGCTTGAGAGATGTTCCCAGGGGTATTAGTTCTTCATCCCTTGTCTGCTCCCCGCTCCCCCCATATAGAGGCTTTATAGCCAGAAAACTAGGACATTAGAAAGGAATAGCACATTAAAAAAACTTTGGAAATGTGTAATTATGACATTCAAAAAGACTGAGGTGTGTGTGATAATGACAAAGCTCTGAAACTGGGAGTCTGGATATTATCCTGGAAAGAGTGTGAGGTTCACATGGGTCAATTATGGCTTAGCAGCTGTGTGAACCTGGCAGACAAGTACCTAATTAGTTCTTTATTTAAAAAAAAGGAAATATCTTCCCCCTCTCCCCACCAACACACAAACTCACAAAACCAACAGTCTGTTTCACAGGTTTACTAAAAGAAGCAATGTGAGTTCCTCTCTTACCAGCAAATCAGGAATCAATATCATAACATATTTCTACCTATTCTATGTACTGTGCAATTTGAGTGAATTAACATCTGGTCCCATGAATGAAAAATGTGTCCTTTGTGAGGAGAGATATAATTGACCATTTATGAAGGTAATTAATATTTTTCAGAAAAGGGATAAAAGTGACTAATTCTTTGTGAATCTAACATTATCCTTGATAATCTAAGAGTGAGATAATACCTTAATGCTCTGCAAGTGATGCTCTGGAACAGTATGGAAAGAAGAAACTGGTTTGACTTTCTAACTCTCCCAAGTGAAGAAGTCACTGTAGAAATGAGAGCGTGCTGTAGTAGTTTCTCTCTCTCAACTTCTACTTCCATTATCTTTCAATCTCTCCTTTGCTCCCCCATTTCCATCTTTTCCTCTCTCCTTGTGTCTGTGTGCCTGTCTCTCTCTCTCTCTCTCATACACACACACATATATGCATACTCTTCAGTGAATAATCTTAATAAACCAAGGAATAGTTAATTACAGTCATTTCTAACTCAGAGAGCCATGTAACACATTAAATTAGTGGAAACTTGTCAGTAATGTAGCATTTCAAAGAAGTCATACATAGTTACTATATTGCAATAATATACTTATAAACTAAAACCAAAAAGTGCATTTGAACAAATGAGTCATCTAACTTTTGAGTCATATAACTTTCAGTTCATTAGTACTTTATAAAAATATACTTTAAGACTAACTTCCTATGAAAATACATCAAGGATTTGGACTTCTGGTCAAGATGGTGGATAGGTAAACGTGGCTCACATCCTTGCACAACTACATCAAAATTACAACTAAACTACAGCATAACCATCATTTAGAACCATCACAAACTGAGCTGATTGGAAGCTCTACAACTATGTGATTAAAGAAGTAACCACATCAAGACTAGAATACAACTCCAGGAGAAACAAAACTGCTGGGCTCTGAAATCTATGACATTCAATCTTCCAACATGGCAGATAGTGATAGTTCCAATGGCATACATTCCTGTGGAAGGAAAGCTCAGTTTTTTTCTGAGAACTACAAACAAATGTGTCAAAACAGTGGTTTTCTATATAGATTGTCTTGATGGTATGTCTTGGAGAAATCTATGTGAAGAGGCTTTGTTAAAAGGTAAAGGTGTTTTTAGCTTTACTTTTCAAATGGCAATTCAAAGATGTGTGGTGCAAATCCATTTAGATTTGGAAGCACAGGCTTTGGCATCAGTGATAACATCAGCCAGGTTATGAAGGCTAAGCAAGCTGCAAAAAGTGGAGAAGTGGTGAAGAGATGCTGGTTTCATTCTAGGATATGGCTGTGGAAGTAACACAGAGCTGCCCAACTACCTGACTAAGGATGAGAGCCCCATGAAGGAGCAGGACAAAGTAGTGTCCTGCCTGGGTGGCTCCTACCTGGAGTGTGGAGCTAGCAGGCTGAGCACAGCTGCAAGCTTTTTATCCAGATTGTTACACTGTTAACTTCAATTTGGGGTTCAAGGGCTGTGCGAATGAACAAGGGGCCAGTTCTCCACCATTGCGGTAAACTGTCAAGGACAATTTGCAATGAGTTATCATGAAAAGTTCTTAGATCACATGATTGTACATGCTGCATTCTATGTTTTATTGGACATTTTGCCCCACTAAGTAGAAAAGGACAGACACTACAGGTAGAATTGCTTTGTTTATGAGGTATTTTGATCTTGTTTTCTTTCATTTAAATTACCCCACTTTAAAAAAACATGGATCCACAGTTAAATCAAACATATATATGTGCAGCTTCACGTTTTATTTCACATGAGCCACTTGATTAGGGAAACTCATTTTGTCCTCAATCCTCAGATCCAATGTGAAGAGGTTTTTTCGTTCAAATTGTGCATGAATTACTGAACATTGTTCTCTGCTTTTCTTCATGAAAAATACTTGCTTTGGTACTCTTTACTGAGAGTTGAAAACATCTCTCATTATCCCCCTTTTGTTTCTTTAAAAAATTTTGCCAATGATGTGTATAGAATAGTCATTACTAATGAAATTTTGTGAATTTAAATATATTCATTTGAATGTAGCAGTCC
>VMDR010020802.1:0-17304 GCA_007922815.1 Macrotus californicus | reverse complement strand
GCCTCCATCTCGGCCGGAAGTCTGATTTTGGTGTTTTATTTAAGAATGCTTCATCTAACCCAAAATCATGAGGATTTTCTCCCATGCTTTTTTTCTAGAAGTTATAGTCTTTATTTTTTAAAGCCCAATGATTTTATTTTAAGTATATTTTATTGATTATGCTATTACAGTTGACCCGATTTTGCCCCCTCTGCCTGGTACCCCTCTTCCCTCCAGCAATCCCCCCCCTCTGCCCCTTAGTTCATGTCCATGAGTCATGCATGTAAGTTCTTTGGCTTCTCCATTTCCTATACTGTTGTTAACATCCCGTCTATTTTGTTCCTATCAATTATGCTTCTTTTTTTCTTTTATTTTTAATACATTTTATTGATTATGCTACTACAGTTGTCCTATTTTCCCCCCTTTATTCCCCTCCATCCTGCACCCTGCCTCCCACCAGCAATCCACCCCCCTTAGTTCATGTCTATGGGTCGTACATGTAAGTTCTTTGGCTTCTACATTTCCTATACTATTCTTAACCTCCTCCTGTCTATTTTGTACCTACCAGTTTTGCTTCTCATTCTCTGTGCCTTTTCTCTCATTCTTCCCCTTTCCCCTCCCCACTGATAACTTTCCATGTGATCTCCATTTCTGTGAATCTGTCCCTGTTCTAGTTGTTACCTTAATTTTTGTTTGTTTGTTTGTTTGTTTTTTTAGGTTCAGTTGTTGATAGTTGTGAGTTTGTTGCTTTTTTAATGTTCATGGTTTTGATCTTCTTTTTCTTAAATAAGTCCCTTTACCATTTCCTGTAATAATGGCTTGGTGATGATGAACTCCTTTAGCTTTACCTTATCTGGGAAGCACTTTATCTGTCCTTCCATTCTAAATGAAAGCTTTGCTGGATAGAGTAATCTAGGTTGTAGGTTCTTGCTTTTTAATACTTTGACTACTTCTTTCCAGCCCCTGCTTGCCTGCAAAGCTTTTGAGAAATCAGCTCATAGTTTTATGGCAACTCCTTTCTAGGTAACTGTCTCCTTTTCTCTTGCTGCTTTTAAGATTCTCTCCTTATCTTTAATCTTGGGTAATGTAATTATGATGTGCCTTGGCGTGTGCTTCCTTGGATCCAACTTCTTTGGGACTCTCTGAGCTTCCTGGACTTCCTGAAAGTCTATTTCCTTTGCCAGATTGGGGAAGTTCTCCTTCATCATGTTTTGAAATGAGTTTTCAATTTCTTGCTCTTCCTCTTCTCCTTCTGGTAACCCTATGATTCGGATGTTGGAAGGTTTAAAGTTGTCCCAGAGGTTCCTAAGCCTCTCCTTGTTTTTTTGAATTCTTGTTTCTTCATTCTGTTCTGATTGAATGTTTCTTTCTTCCTTCTGGTCCAAACCATTGATATGAGTCCCGGTTTCCTTCCTGTCACTGTTGGTTCCCTGTGCATTTTTCTTTATTTCACTTTTCATAGCCTTCACATTTTCCTCTATTTTGCGACCATACTCAACCATTTCTGTGAGTATCCTGATTACCAATGTATTGAACTGTGCACTGATAGGATGGCTATCTCTTCATCACTTAGTTGTATTTTTTTTCTGGAGCTTTGATCTGTTCTTTCATTTGGGCAATTTTATTTGTCTCTGTGCCTGGTAAGTAGTAAGGGGTGGAGCCTTAGGTATTTGCCAGGGCAGGGCAATCCACATCGCTGTGTTGTGGTGCTGTATGTGTGGGAGGGGTCTGAGAGGGAACAGTACCACTTACTCAGCTCTTAGCCGGTTTTCAGTCACTTCCTCCACTATCCACAAGCAAATTGGGCCCTTCTGGTGCTGACCCCTGGGTGGCTGGGTTTGTGTGTGTTCTAGGACCCCGTAGGTCTCTCCAATGAGCTCTCCTGTGAGGTTGGGAGTTTCTCCCACTGCTGCAACCCCCACAGGGTTTTTCAGTCAGAGGTTTTGAGGCTTTATTTCCCCACACTGGATCCCTGGGTTGTGCATCTGTCTCACTCCCCAGTTGTGCCTCACAGTTTATCTGCATGCAAATGTGGGACTGCCTGCTCTGCCAACTGCCCCAGTCCTCCAGCCACTGCCTTGCTTCGAGTCCTCTCCACCCCAGCGGCCCATCTCCATCCCTCCTACCAGTCTGGATGAATGTTTCTTCTTTAACTCCTTGGTTGTCGGACCTTCATACAGTTTGATTTTCTGGCAGTTCTGGTTGCTTTTTGTTTTTAAATTTGTTGTTGTCCTTCTTTTGATTGTGTGAGGAGGCACAGTGTATCTACCTACACCTCCATCTTAGCCAGAAGTCTCCAATTATGCTTCTTAATCCTGGTACCTTTCCCCCTACATTCTACTCCTTCCCCCTCCCCACTGATAACCCTCCAAATGATCTCCAAATCTAAGATTCTGTTCATGTTCTAGTTGTTTGCTTAGTTCGTTTTTGTTTTTAATAATCAGTCGTTGATAATTGTGAGTTTGTTGTCATTTTAATATTCATAGTTTTGATCTTTTTCTTAAATAACATTCCATATAATACATGTTTGGTAATGATGAACTTTAACTTGACCTTGCCTGGGAAGCACTTTATCTGCTCTTCCATTCTAAATGATAGCTTTGTGGATAGAGTCATCTTGGTTGTGGGTCCTTGCCTTTCATGACTTGGAATACTTCTTTCCAGCCCCTTCTTGCCTGTAGGGTTTCTTTTGAGAAATCAGCTGATAGTCTTATGGGAACTCCTTTGTAGGTAACTATCTCCTTTTCTCTTGCTGCTTTTAAGGTTTTCTCTTTATCATCAACCTTTGGCATTTTAATTATGATATGTCTTGGTGTGTTCCTCTTTGGGTCCAACTTGTTTGGGACTCTGTGCTTCCTGAACTTGTATGTCTATTTCCTTTGCCAAATTAGGGATGTTTTCTTTCATTATTTTTTCAAATAAGTTTTCAATTTTTTGTTCTTCCTCTTCTTCTGGCATCCCTATGATTCAGATATTGGCACATTTGGAGATGTCTCTGAGTCTTCTTACTTTCTCTTCATTTTTTTTTGAATTCTTTTTTTTTTTTCATTCTGTTCTGGTTGTTTATTTATTCCTTATGTTTCAAATAATTGATTTGAACCCCAGCTTCCTTCCCTTCACTGTTGGTTCCCTGTGGGTTTTTCTTTCTTTCACTTAGTGTAGCCTTCATATCTTCCCTTATGCTTTTGCCATACTCAATGAGTTGTCTGAACATCCTTATCACCAGTGTTTTGAACTCTGCATCTGATAGGTGGGCCACCTCCATTTCATTTAGTTTTTTTTCTGAAGTTTTGTTCTATTCTTTCATTTGGGTCGTATTTCTTTGTTTCCTCAATTTGGCAGCCTCCTAGTGTTTGTTTCTGTGTATTAGGTAGATCTGTTTTGACTCCCTGTCTTAGTGTACCTGTTAAGTTGTGTGGGGCAGAGCCTTTAGGCATTCACTGAGGTGGGGCAACCCACTTCACCGCTTTGTGGCTCTGCATGTTGGGGAGTAGCTGGAGAGGGGTCAGTGCCACTGTCTGGCTGCTAGAGGCTTGCTCAGCACTCACCCCATTTCCAGTCACATCACCTCCTTCCTGTATGTGACTGGTGCCCCTCTAGCTGTTGCCCCAGTGGTGGTTCCCAGAGTGGGTGGGTTTGCATATGTTCTAGGACTGTGCAGGCCCTTTAAACAGACTCTCCCAAGAGACTGGCAGTTTCTCCCCCCAACTCAGCTCCAACTGGTTCACAGCCAGAAGTTACGAGGCTTTATTTTCCTGGTGCTGGAACCCTGGGCTGCACAGTCTGCCCTGGGGCTGGGATCACTTGCTCCCAAGGTGCCTTCCCCAGTTCTATCTACCACATGTGAGTGTGGGGCCACCTGTTCTGCTGGCTGCCACTGCCTCACTGCCACCTCCTTGCTGCCACCACACAGTGTCCTCTCCAATTTGGCTCCCCATCTCCGCCCTTCTGTCTGGATGAATTTGGCTTCTTTAAATCCTTGGTTGTCAGACTTTCATACAGTTTGATTTTCTAGCAGTTCTGGGTGTGTTTTGTTTTCAGGTTAGTCGTGATCCTTCTTATGGTTGTGCAAGGAGGTAAAATGTGTCTACTTAAAGCCCAATGATTTTAGTAAGATATGTGTTGACCATAATTGAGCAAGTTTTCCTAGATTATAATGGACCAGCCAAAATGTAGGCTTTTAATTTTTTTAAGGAAAATATACTTCAAATTTTTGCTTATAAATATTTGTATGTTCCATTGTTTTGCTTTTCTCCTTAGTGGATTTAATTATTTTGCATGTCTTCCATTATTTGTCATTTTCTCTATAATCCTTTTTATATCTTTCTTTTGTTTCAACTTTTCTCATTTCTAATCTCTATGCCTACAGTTGTGCTTTCGGTCTTGTTTAGTCTTCCTTGTGCTTCTTATAATTTAGTCATTATGTTTTGAAATGGTTTTTCCCCACTCTGTTTCTTCTTTGACAACCATACTGAATGCTTCACCCCCTCCTGTCATCCAGCTATCACTTCCTATTATCTGGACGTTTCTTTCCTGAACCTTTTTACTTCTCCTGTGTTTTTCCTTCTTAGATTCCACTGAAGCATTGAGTTTCTGAAAGTTCATGTTGCAATGGTGGTTAATCGTTTTCTTTTGCTTTGGGTCAACATTTTTCTGTTGAATTTCTTTGTCCTCAGGAAAAATTTCGTTGCCTTTTTTGAGTTTAAGAATGAGGTCGGGACTACAGATATACATTTAGGAGTAATCAGCACATATATAATATTTAAAGCCATGATACTAGAGCTAGATGAGTAACTGAAGTTACTCAGTCTAGAAAGTAACTTTCTATTAAGATTTTTGAAGCATGAACCCTGGGACTCAATGATTAGAAGTCAGGATGAGAATGCACTAAAAAATGAGATTCAAAGAGAGCCTGAAACACCAGTGAGGACCTAGTGGACCCAAGAACCCACTCACACAGCAGCCACCTCATTGCCATGAGGTCATGTACAACAAATAGCCTCTTGGGAAAGGAAAAGAGGAAAACCACCATGAAAGATTAACCATTTATCCCCAAAGAGGCTAAGCTGACTCTAAAAAGACTTCTTGTTTAATGGAAAGGGACTGAGTTATCTTTAATAATGAGCAAATTTGTGATTTCCCCTGACATCAAAGGGAATGGGAGCATCAAGATACATTATAGAAAATACAGTGCTATATGAGACCTGCAGGAAAAAGTCCAGCCATTGTTAATATAATGAGAACAGTTTGCATGACATCAGTGTAACCTGGCAGCCAAGGAGAGTGGACTGGAATGCACAACCAATGACGACTTCACTGTACTAGTCAGTGGGGGCAGTAGACACCATTGAGTGAGCATGTGTACTGTGTGGTCGTCGCATCAAAATGACTAAGTACGCAGAGCAACGAATCTGCGTCAGATTTTGCGTTAAGCTTGAATATTCCTCCATGGAAAGTATTTGGATGATTCAGAAGTTCGCAGCTATGGGCAACTGGTGATTGGCACCTTTATCACAACAATGTGCCTGCTCACGCATCATGTCTCATGTAGAGTTTTTTGGTGAAACATCAAATCACCCAGGTGGCTCAGCCCCCTACAGCCCATATTTGGTACCCTACAACTTCTGGCTTTCCCCAAGACTAAAATCACCTTTGAAAGGGAAGAGATTTCAGACAGTTGATGAGATTCAGGAAAATACAACAGGGCAGCTGATGATGACTAGGAGAACTACGTGATGTCCCAAGGTGCCTACTATGAAGGGGACGGAGGTGTCATCATCTTATGTACAATGTTTCTTGTATCTGGTATCTTCTTCAATAAACGTCTCTATTTTTCATAGTATGTGGCTGGATACTTTCTGGACAGAACCTGTAAGTATTAAACATTTGGGTATAGTGTGCAAAATTTAGATTGTTAATTTGATCAACAATTTGATGAAAGACATCCATGTTCCTCAGACTCTATGCAGCTGACAGCCCCGGCACATCCAATTTCTTCCCAGGCCTCAACAGCTTAAACAGAGAGGATGTTGTACCTTTAATGGTCCACCCCAATGCAAATAGCTACCATGTACTGAGTGCTCACTCTGTGGGTGAGCAGTTTAACACGTTATGTCACTTGATCATCACCGCAATCTTAGGAGATAAGGACTATTATTAGTCCACATTTTAGAGATCAGGAGAAAAAAATAACCCAGACAAGTAACCTTGATCAAAGCAGTAGAATCCTGATCATAAGTCAAGTCTGGTTACAGCACCTGGACTTTGATTCACACATCATACTGCCTAATCACACTACCTTGAAATTAAGGTTTAATCTATTCAAGGAATCTTGTGGGAAGGAGGGGAGGGGCATAGGGGATAAGGCAATCTATGAGAGACCATCTGAGTTAAGGGTGTTATAGGTCACATCTTCCAGAAGCACAAAGGCACTGACAAATATATCTTGCTCAAATTTTGTCACTCCTATAATCTGTCCTCCTAAGAAGCAATGGGCAGTGGGACTAGTGGTCTATTTTGGGACTATAAACTAGCACAGAGGCTCTGAAAAGCTAATTAATCTCTTGGCAAATAAATTATTAGACCCTCATAGGGTAAGGACGTGCCCTCAAAGCAAGGAAGGAAAGTAGGTCAAGCAGTCACTGATGCCAAATTTTAGCTTGGCAGTTTCAGATCTAGGAGGAGATTAATGCTAGCTCCTTCATACTTGGGTGAGGGATTTGGTGAGTCAATGTACTCACATTCAATGTGAGTGCAAAGGACAGTATCAAAAGGTGCCCTAAAACAGGTTTTCCCCTCTCAGAACTCATTTGCCTTTTCATATTCTTTGATATCAGTGTTTCACTTAGGAGAAATCCATTTACCCTGGTTTCAGAGGACCTGATTTATGGTGCTAGATATTCTCAGGCTATTTCTTCACCTATACAAGAGGGACCATAACCCACAGAATGCATATAGTGCTGCCTAAACCATAGGTGGGCAATTGTTCCTAAACATAGGCTGAACTGAGAGGCTCTCTTACTGTAGTTCACACAAATCCAAAACCACATTGTGTTAGAGGGTCATGTGGAAAATGTTAACTCAGTAAGTCTCCCGTCTCATAGTAAACATAATCAACTATTATTGTTCTACTTTGGGCTGCTCCGTTCTATAATGTTTAAAAGCTCCACCTTGTCCATCTTTGCCAATCCCCATTTAACTCTTTACCATTGAAACGGTTTATGCTAGGAGAGCTCTGCTACCATTTTGGGTGCTTTACTTGAAGGTAAAGTAATTTAGGTTTATTACTAGTCCTCTGCGTGGGTCTAACATCTATACGGGACATAGGTGGAAAATAGTAATCATTCCATTCTGCTTATTTATAAATATCCAGTTTAAGTCCTTATAAAGCACTTAATATTCCTTAAAAGTATCTTACTTAGAATGATACATTTAAGATTCATTTATATTGTTGTATTACTAGTTTGTCCCTTATATTTGAGTAGATTTCATTGTATGTGTGTACCACCATTTGCTTATCCATTCACCAACTAAAGGGCACTTGGATTGTCTCCAGTTTTTGGATATTTAAAATATTTGTCCAGCTCTTGTGTGAACATGTTTTCATTTCTCTTGGGTAAATATCTAGGAGTGGTATAGCTGGGTCATACAGTGAGTACATGATTACTTTTTTAAGAAACTGCCAAACTGTTTTCTCAAGTGTTTCTACCATTCTGCATTTCCATCAACAACGTTTGGGAGTTCTAATTGTTCCATAGCCTCAACAACGTTTGCTGTTTTTGGTTTTGATTTGCATTTCCCTGATGAGTAATGATGATAAGCATCATTTCTTGCGCTATCCATATATCTTCTATGGTTATCATTCACTTATGTCGATGTCTTAAAAAATCAGTTTGTCCTGTTGACTTGTAGCTCTTCAAATACTCTGAACACAGTCATTTAGCAGATGTGCATTCTGTGCATATTTTCTCCCAGCCTGTTGCTTATCCTTTCATTTTAAGTGCCATCCAGAAAGAAAGAAGGAGCTCCTACCCTTCATGACAGCATGGATGCAACTGGAGAGCATTATGCTAAGTGAAGTAAGCCAGGCGGTGAGAGACAAATACCATATGATCTCACCTTTAACTGGAACCTAATCAACAAAACAAACTGGCAAGCAAAATATAGCCAGACACACTGAAATTGGCAACAAACTGACAGTAACCAGAGGGGAGGGGAGAGAGAAATAACGTGGGAAAGAAGAGAAAGGGACATAAATTAACATGAATGAGGGACCCATGGATGAAGCCAAGAAGGGTTGGAGGTGGGTGTGGGTAGGGTGGGGGAAAGCAGTAGTGGGAAAATGGAGACAACTGTATTCAAACATCAATAACAAATAGTTTAAAAAACAGTGCCATCCAAAGAGTGTTTTTATAAATTAAAATTGGGCTAAGCAATTTTTGGCCTCACCCAAAATTACAAAGATTTTCTGTTTTCTTCTAAAAGCTTTATAATACTACATTTAGGTCTGTGATACATTTTGAATTACTGTGCATGCGTTGGAAGGTATGGGTTGACAGGGTGAAGTTCTTTTTTCCCTTGCAAAATGATGTCCAATTATTCCAGCATCACTTATTTCTTTCCACTATCTTTTGATAAGGTTGCATCTAGCAAACGCTTTCTACATAGAATCCACAAAAATCAAGGAGACCTGCCGGCTTTGGTGTGACGATCCTACGGCTGGAGAGAGGAGGGCAGTTCTGTTTCTTTGACTGGCAAGAAATGTGTAAGTAGTACGCTTTTCACTGCACAAACATGCACCATATCGGACAATCCAAATTGTCAATGCTCTCTAGCCACAGATCACCAGGAACATGCCTGTGGTGGAACAAACTGAGCTCGTTAATTATTGCAGCAAGGGAGAACACATACTATGGGAAACTGTGAGGCATCTTAGCAAGAGGGTGTTACAAAGGAGTTATATTGAGATTTCGGTTTCTGTTAGGTGATTTGGGGGACTTTGCTCTAAAATTAGACGTTATCAGAAGGAGGGGTAATTCTATGACTGGGTAGCTTCATGAATCATTATATAGAAAGAGGGAAGACTAGAATGAGACTAAAACTGTAAATGGTAAAGAAGTTAACAGCTAGTCATATTAGTTTGATATTTTCAGTTTGTGTATTCTATCTGGAGGCTTGAATAGGGTTCATGTTTCTCTCTGTGTTCAGACATGATCATGGAGTAGTTTTACTTTTGTCTTGATCCATCATGGTCAGGCAGTGACCTTTTCTTTTTTTAAAAAAAAAATTTATTATGCTATTATAGTTGCCCCAACTTTCTCCCCTTTGCCCCACCCACCCAGCACCCCCCAGTCCCTTAGGCAATCCCCCCATCATTGTTCATGTCTATGGGTCATGCATAGGTTATTTGGTTACTTCATTTCTTCTACTATACTTTACATCCCCATGACTATTTTGTAACTACCTATTTATACTTCTTAATCCCCTCATCTCTTCACTCATTCCCCATAAGCCCCTCCCCAAATCTGGTAACCACCAAACGCTCTCCATATCCATGATTCTGTCTCTGTTCTTCTTGTTTGCTTAGGTTTTTTTTTTTATTCAGTTGTTGATAGATATGTAATTATTGCCATTTTATTGTTCATAGTTTTGATCTTTTTCTTAAATAAGTCCCTTTAACATTTCATATAATAATGGCTTGGTGATGATGAACTCTAGTTTTGTCTTGTCTGGGAAGCTCTTTCTCTGCCCTTCCATTCTAAATGATAACTTTGTTGGATAGAGTAATCTTGGTTATAGGTCCTTGCTTTTCATCTTTGAATACTTCTTGCCAGTCCCTTCTAGCCTGCATTCTTTTGAGACAATCAGCTGACATTCTTATGGGAACTCCTTTGTAGATAACTGTCTGATTTTTTTCTTGCTGTTTTTAAGATTCTTTATCTTTAACCTTTGTCATTTTAATTATGATGTGTCTTAGAGTGGGCCCCTTTGCATCCATCTTTTTTGAGACTTTCTTTGCTTCCTATATTTGCATGTCTATTTCCTTCACCAAATTAGGGAAGTTTTCTTTCACTATTTTTTCAAATAGATTTCCAATTTCTTGCCTTTTCTCTTCTGGTTCTGACACCCCTATGAAGTGAATGTTGGAATGCTTAAAGTGGCTCCATAGGCTGCTTGTACTAACCTCATTGTTTTGGATTCTCTTTTCTTCTTGTTCTTTTGATTGGTTGCTTTTTGCTTCCTTATGTTCCAAATCATTGATTTGATTCTCAGCTTCATCCTCTCTACTGTTGATTCCCTGTAAATTGTTCTTTATTTTAGTGTATCCTTTGTTTCTGACTGGATATTTTTTATGCTGTTGAGGTCCTCACTAAGTTCCCTGAGCATCCTATAACCACTGTTTTGAGCTCTGCATCTGATAGAAACTGTTTATGTTCAATAGGAGACACCAAGGCCTAGCTGTGCCAGGTCAGCTCCCAGAAACACCAAGACCCAGCCTATTAGCATCAGACAAGCTACTGAACATCAGGGACATCTTTTTTCTTTTTCAGACTATAGTAGCTAAGAACTGAGGCCCTAGAGTCAGGAAAAAATTGTGTTTAATTCCTAGGTCTGCTCTTCACTAGCTGTGAGCCAGAGTAAACTATCTAACTTCTCTATGCCTCAGTTTCCTCATATGAATATGGGGATAATAACAATCCTTGCAACATTATATTGTTGGGAGAAATGAGATAATACATTCTAAGAACTTGAATTAAATAAATCTTACTTATTATTGTCATATCAGAGAAAAAAATAAGAAGAATATTGGAGCAGAGAAGGAAAAACCAACAATAGTCCAGGTAATTGTGCCAGGTAAGTCAAAGTAGTAAAAAAGTGAGGATAGAAAAGCAAAATAATTTACATTGGGTGGTAATACATATAAAGTTGTTAACCTACCCAGTTTATTTCAAAATGCCAGGATACTGCATTGCATCCATAAAAACCTGATGAGCCCCGGCCGGGTGGCTCAGTTGGTTGGAACGTTGTCCTCCTGTTACACCAAAAGGTTGCAGGTTTTGTTCCCGGAAGCTTGGTTGGGGGCACATGCTGGAGGCAACCAATCGATGTTTCTCACTTTCTCTCTCCCTTCCTCTCTCTCTAAAAATCAATAAAAAATATCCTCGGGTAAGGATTAGAAAAAAAAAGACATGGTAAAACACAGGAAAAGGTATGGACCTCACACTAAGTGAGTTGTCCTTTAACTGAGTTCACACAGAAACACTGAGAAGAGTGGCTGACAACTCAGTGACGAAAACCATCATTGCCCATATGCCAGGAGGTAGATTGTGTGTTGGGTGGAAGGTTGGACTGGCTTCCCCTCCAGTTTCAATGTACTAGCAGCCTACAGATGATTTATTTCTTGCTTTCATGTTTCTAGTTTCCAGCGTGCTCATTTCTGGTCCTTATTTTTTGAACTACCCCACCTTGTTAAGCATGCACTGTCACGTCTAATTTCTCTAGTTTTTTCAATAATGCAAAGTTCCGTGTAACCAACTAGAGCAGGGGTGTCCCACCTTTTGGTGTCTCTGGGCCACACTGGAAGAAGAGCTGTCTTGGGCCACACATTAAATGCATTGCAATACATAATCACACACACACACAAAAAAATTCCATGTCTTAAGTAAATTTACGATTTTGTGTTGGGCCGCATTCATAGCCATCCTGGGCCAGATGTGGCCCATAGGCCACGGATTGGACACTCCTGAACTAGAGGAAAACTTAGCCATTTAAGAGATTGGATAATTGATAAAGGCTATATTAAGAATTTGTCCATTAAAAGAAAGTTATTGCCTGAAGGCATTAAGGATTATTTTAAGACATCATACTGTCTTTCAAAAATAACATCCAGAAATGAAAGTTTCATTTTTATAATCTAAGAATGGGATTTCAGGCCAGGAATCAAGAACTGAGTGGGTTCAATCTATAAAATGAATAGGGCCTGACTTCCTTGCAGCTCCTTCTGCTGCACCAAGGTACCCCAAATAAAGATAACATCACTTTAGAAGCCATCCCAGCAAGATTATAGTATTTATTTTCATTTTAGATCTAGGGGTGGGTGGACACTGAGTGGTGCTATTCATTTTATAGGTAAGAATATTGAGGCAATAAGAAATGATTAGTGTCATGTGTTTCAGAAATGTGTGACCTCCTATACTTGCAGTTTCGGAAAGTTCTGGTGAACTCACAACCCCCCCCCAAAATCCCCTAATCTCTGTTGGTTTATGAGATGGTTTCAACTACTACTGTGGATTATGGCTTTAATAACCGCAGAAATGCCAAATCTCCCAGGATGGCTACAGCTTTAGCAATCACTCATACTTTAACATTGATTATGGTAAATTTTCTTGTAGAGCGAAACAAGTGCAAAGGGAAGGAAGAAACATGGTCATTGTACACGTCAAAGCTCTGCCTGGTGCTCACCCGGGAAAGACCACATATGAGCAAGAAAGGTTTGTGTGGGAACAAGAAAACAGAGTAGGCAAACACCTCTTCACACGTGGGGTAAACAACAATTCACAGATTCTCCGAATCATCTAAATTGTGTTTTAAATCGACCAGATTGTTTAATGCCCTCTTTAAGTTCTGGAAAAGTAAAATATCTGGACAGTCTCGGCACAATGCTCTAAGTGGATCTGATTCCCTGCTTTGATAAATCAATGATTAGGCTGAAAGCAGGAACTATATTTAGCCTACTCTGTTGAAGACCTGGATGAAGTCAGCTTCTTCCAGGCTTTCCTTGGTGGCCCTTTTCTGAGCCTCGTCAAGTTACTCAGTTGCACCACCCTGCTTGTTTTGCGTTAGAAAAACAACAACAACAACGTTATGAGAGGTCATTTACTGGTTGCTTCATGTGTATGTTCTGTCTCACTAACTAGATTGTGGAGATCTCACGGTAGCCTAGGAATTCATTTTATAAAGACCTTTCAACCCCAGTACCTCTTGCTTCTCTCAAAAACCTGTAACTGACTTACCGTCATCTTCACTTTCTGGGTGTGGGAAGAGGCAAAGAAAAGGTAATAGATACCGTTTATGTAGTTCAGCCCCCTTTGCACAACTTAACACGTTGGGTCCTCTCAAGAGCCTGTGAAGTGGAGATTACAAACCGACTTGGAAGCGCAGAGCGAGACACTTCGCATCACAGAGCTCAGGTCCAGGCAGGATCCTCTTACCGGCACGCCGCTCTTCGCAACACCTTCCCGATGGGCAAGGCAGCGGCCTAAAACCAGGTTTTCTAGTACCCAATGTACTTCCCTTCTCACCAGACCCCCACTGTCTGGGCAGATTTAGAGTACCTGGAGCGCCCTGGGCACTGCAGCAAGCGCGGGGCTACGATGATGAACCAGAGGGGTGTTACTCTCAAAGAGTTCGCTTCAAGGGCGGGGACTATTTACAGTAGTAGCAGTAATAATAATAAATGAGCACTCTGTCTCATCACCCCTGTCACCTCCACAGTCAAGGAGTGCGTGCAGAGTCCCAAAGTAAGAGCCCAAGAAAAGGCCTAGCTTGTCATTCTCCCGAGGAGGAGGAGGGAAGGGAGAAAGGTTGAGACCCCAAAGCAAAGACAGAGTCGAAGAAATGGGCGACTGCCCCACCTGCCTGAGGGCGAAGGTTCTGAATTCCAAGCGACCGTTATCGCAGCAGAACGGTGGCTTCGGGGAGCCACGGAGGCTTGAGCGTGAACCCCCTAGAGCTGCCGCCTCCGCATTCCCAGGGCTCTGCGCCCCTCGCCTGATCTGATTGGAGGGCGGAGGGAAAGGGCGGGGAGACCCCTGGAGGAGGCGGTGCAGGTCGGCCGGGGTTTCCACCCCCGACACGTAGGGGGCGAAGGGGCGGGGGCATGCCTGTGGGGGGCGGGGGCCTCGCACATGCGCACATCGGGAGGCGGCAGGCCGGGGGCTGCTGCAAGGGTTGGGCAGTTCGAGAAACGGGTGGGCGCCGGGAGGCCCGCGGTGCGCCTGCGCATCGGAGCCCGAGCCACGGGAGGAGGCGGGAGCTGAGGAGTCGCAGAGGGGGCGGGTCGGCGTCCGGCGCCACGTCCGCAGCCAGAGGCCGCTGCCGCCGTCAACGGAGTCTTCTGGCTCTACAGCTTCAGAAGGCGTTGCCGGAGCCCGCAAGCACCCGGGGCTGTGCCAGCAGCTCAGGCCGCCTCAGCGCTTCTTGGTTTGCCTGCACCCTCCGCCCGGCCCCCGGCCCCAGCCCCAGGTGGCGGCCCCGGATCCTGGCGGTAAGTCGTGCTGGCGGGTGGGGGTGGGGGGGCGCTGTCCCAGCTTCCTGCCCTCCTCTCTGTCGTTTTCTTCCGTTAGCTCTTCTGCCCCTCATCGCTTGTCTCTGTGCCTGGCTGCTGCGAGTGGGGCCTTAGGGGGCACTGAGCGGGAAAGGGGGAGGGGCTGGATGGTGTTGGGGGCAGATGGAGGTTCGGTGGCGGGGTACCCCTCTTTACCGTTCCCTGACTCCTCTGCGGCGGTTTGAGATCGGAAACTCCCCTGGAAGCCTCCACCTGACTTCTTAGGTCCTTGGGTGTCATGCTGGGAGAATGGGGGAGTCAGCAGCCTGGGAGGGGAGAGGGATGCGGCAGAGCGGCTGTGTGCTGGGCTCCCCGCCCCACTAGCTCCTGACCTGTTGATAAAGCGCTCTCTGAGGCTCTGGCACACAAGCCTTGGACCCCAGGGGATGTTCCCAGTCCTCTTAGTGGGTAGGAAAACACTTACCCCTACGCTTAGCCTAAACTTGAAAGTGTGGGATTGGAGAGAGGCGCCGGCAGCGCCAGGGGTGACTGGGGACCGCGGGAGCACCCGTCGGTGCCATCACTGCCTCCGGAGTCTAAATTAAAACCGTGCCTGCTAAGCACACGTAGCATCAAGACTGGTCCCCAAGCTCCCACTTGCCATCATATCCTTTCTCCTAAAGAGATCGCCTCTTCTGTGAAAGAAGACAGAAATTCTGGAATCCTAGGGGGGTGGGGATGTGCTGGGTGTTACAACGTGGAGCGGAGGGAGGTGCTGAGTTCAGCCCTAGCCACGGCTCCTCCAGGGTCATTTTCTGCCTCCTCTGCCACGTCACTCCCGCTGCTAACGGAGTAAGGAAAAAAAAAAAAAGAAAGAGACTCGCTAGTGCCTAAAGGGATCGGTGGGGGAAGAAGGGGCCTGGAGGAAAGGTTTACAAACATCTAGGGAAAGAGGAAAAGTCTTACTCGATCTATCGCGCTTCTGTGAATCCCGAGCTAATTCCAAGTGAAAGGACTTTATTTACTACCTGTGATTATTTTCTCTGTGCTCTTGTTTAGCCTTTACAACTTCCACCGGCGTGGGTGTGCTAAAGGACTCCCCGGGAATATTGCTGCCACACTAACAGATAGAGCCTGTGTGTGTCCACACCTGTTGTTTGTTTTTAAGAGGGGAGTAACCTTTAATAAGCCCATATACATCCTGTTTTGATTGTTTTTACACTTTTCATGTCTTCAGCCATTGTTATAACAGATGTACCCGAAACCATCCCCAGTAAAAATTTGTCTACACGTAGGGGCATAGCTAGAAAAGCTGAAAGTAGTTCTTGTGTGATTTGACTTTTTTGTTTTTACTCCAGGAAAATCTTTACCCTTCTTTGTTTCAGTCATTGAGTATCTGCCGTTTTGCTACTTCCTGAAACTATCTCCCTGGACTTTATAAACACCTTCAGAGTAGGGCCTTGACATGCTAGTTCAGGCTGAAACCTCAGTACTTACTCTAGTGCCTGACACACAGCAGCACACAAATATCCGTGGAGCTAATGAAGTAGTAAGGTAGTGACGATGGTCGGGTACTGGTTTTCTGGTTTGACAGCGGCGTGCTGTGTTTCTGCTTAATGTTTCATTTCGGGGCAACTCTTCGCCATTTTGGTACTGTCAGTTGTTACTGGTCACAAGGTAATCACAAGTTTTACCGGCAGATTATTTTTTCTTCCCTGCCAGATTCACTGTGTTTCTTGTAGCCTGTTTTCTGTTGATTTAACAGGCAAGGCCTGTATTTAAAAGTAGCCTGTTCAGGATGGTTGATTTACTAGAGAAGCCCGAAAACAGTAAGCTGGTGTTTTCTCACTGCTTGTTGGTGTGTGTGTGTGTGTTAAAGCTCTGTGTACACGTATATTTGAAGCTCCTGGTAGTTATTGCAAAGAACTCACCCTCACATGGGAGGGAGGGTGCAGCAAAATTCCACTATGGAGAATATGCAGAAGAATTTCGCTAATTCATTTGTAGTCTTTTTCTTATAGGGACATTAGCACTTGCTGTTTAATCACAGGGTTTTGAAGCAGCATTGAAGGTAAACTGCTGTGCACTGTATTTGGTAGTAGGCTTTATACAGCTTGTCAGTGCCACTTAGCTTCCTTTGGTGCATGGTGGGGGAGAGGGGTGAGCCACAGGCATACTTATGTTCTATTTTCAGACTTTGTTTTCAATATTAATTAAAACATATTTATGTGAAGCAGTACAGATATCCACAAACAACACTGATTCATCTGTTTTCCTTGAAAAAAGAAAGCTTCCTAAGAGGCACTCTTTACTTATTTCTATTATTGGAAGAAGTGATCCCCCCCGGAAAAGGGTTACTAATCCTTGCTTGGTATTTGCCAGCTGCACCAGCTGTGGTGCTGCCCGTGAACTGCCGTGCACGGCAGAGAGGTCCTTCCCATTTCACACCTGTAAGCAGCTTAAAGTGGGTGTAGTTTGTTCACCCCAGGACCAAAGGGCGTAAAACTGGTTTATGTCCAGATTGTAAGTTAAATGATTTGTTCTACCCTAAAGGCTGTTCTGTTTTTGCCTTTCTTGGAAAAGTACATCTAAAAAAAGATAGAAACTTGTTTGCATTATGAATTCCTAGAGAGCAGATAATTTTTGCTTGTTTGTGAGTGAAACTGAATTGATAAGTGCAGGGGAAAGTGTACCCAAACTTGATTGGAAACTCTGGTCAAGAGTATTCCTGCATGTCCGTTGTCACACTGCAAACCGCAGCACCTAGTGGTGCCTGCCTGGCACGTGGCTGGGACTCAGTGTAGTTGAAGTGATGGCTCCATGGGGGTAGGGCAGGTGGTGTACACAGAATTTAATAATCTGAGGGTAGGGCAGGTGGTGTACACAGATTTAATAATCTGAGGGTAGGGCAGGTGGTATACACAGATTTAATAATCTGAGGGTAGGGCAGGTGGTGTACACAGAACTTAATAATCTGAGGGGAGGGCAGGTGGTGCACAAAGAATTTAATAATCTGAGGGTAGGGCAGGTGGTGTACACAGAATTTAATAATCTGAGGG
>VMDR010020801.1:0-17299 GCA_007922815.1 Macrotus californicus | reverse complement strand
AGATTACTCTATCCAGCAAAGCTATCATTTAGAATGGAAGGGTAGATAAAGTGCTTCCTAGATGAGGTCAAGTTCAAGGAGTTCATCATCACCAAGCTCTTATGTGAAATGTTAAGGGGACTTATCTAAGAAAAAGAAGATAAAAAATATGAACAGTAAAATGACAACAAACTCACAGATATTAACAACCAAACCTAAAAAAACAAACTAAGCAAACTAGAACAGGAACAGAATCACAGGAATGGAGATCACATGGAGGGTTATCAGTGGGGGAGTGGGAGGGGAGAGAGGGGGAGAAGGTGCACAGAATGGGTAGCATAGATGGTGGGTGAAGAATGGATGGTAGGGTTGGTAGTGGTGTAGGAAGTGTAGAAGCTAGGGAACTTGTATGTGTGACCCATTGACATGAACTAGAGCGGGGGAGTGCTGGTCGGGGGGTTATGCAGGGCAGAAGGGAATAAAGAGGGGAAAGTGGGACAGCTGTAAGAAAAAAATTTAAAAAATAATAAAAGCTCATCATTTATATCATCTAATGAGATAATTGTATAATTACAGCATATTTAGTATATGATTATATCCAGTTGTCTTTATTTTTGAGGCAGTTCTGGGCAAAATGTGAGGTGAGCAAAAAGTATCTCAGTCTACTTTTTCCAAACTAGAGTCATGTAATTAATTGAAGAGTAAGTGCTATTTGTTAAGTATGATTTAAAATTCTGTGTAACTGAGTTTTCTCGTATCTCCTACTGTGAATCTTTGTTGTAGGTTATTTACATCCATCTGAAAATAGGTCATGTGAATTGACAGCAACGTCACATCATTTTAGTCATTCTTGCATTTCTTGGCACATATATTAACTTTATGCATTAAGAAATTATATTCCATAAGAGAGCCAGAGGAGGCATCCAAGTGTGGTATTACTCCAGCATCATTCCCAAACCACATTCAGAATGTCTGTGTTTATTAAAAATCGTATGCAAACTAACTTCGTTCATTGGCAAGTGTAGATCCTCTGTGGAACCTCAAAAGCTTGAGCCTTCTCCTGAAGCAGTTACAAATAAATACACTGAAGATCTGCTGGCACCAACCAACATGTAGAAACAATCACTGAGAGCCTGGATTGATTTTCTTCATACCATAGAACTTATTGGATATGTTCTTTAAAAATTCTACAAAGAAATATATATATATATATATATATATATATATATATATATATATACACACACACACACACATAGACATATGTATATATGTATAGTTCATATATATAGTACATGTATGTGTGATATGTGTGTATATATGTAAATATATATATGTGTATGTGTGTGTGTATAAGGAGGAACCAAAAAACAGAATTGGGGGTAACAGGTGAGAGAAAGGGAAGGGTTATCAAGGAGCATGTATAAAGGACTAATGGACAAAGCCAAAGTGGGGAAGGATTGAAGGTGGGAGGTGGGGGTGGGTAGTTCAAGGGAAAGTGGTGGTGGGAAAATGGAGACAATTGTACTTGAACAACAATAAAAAAGAAAGAAGGAAAGAAATGTGTATCTATTTTCACGTTTAAACTTCAATCACCTTCAAAGTACTCTCCATTTAATGCAATACACCTATTGAGACTTTGTTTCACTGCTCAAAACAGTTTTTGAACTTGTCAATTTTGATGCCTTTTAGCTCTTCTGCCCTTTTTTGTTTCACCTCTTCCACATCAGCACAATGTTTCCTGTTGAGGACTTATTTTCATCTAGGGAAACAGAAAAGTTGCTAGGGGTGAGATCAGGTGAATAGGGAGGATGGGGCACAGGGTCATGCTATTTTTTGTCAAAAACTGCTGAACACTCAATGCAGTGTGTGTAGGTCTGCTCATACATCACCCATCCTGAAATGGACAAATGTGTTGAGTCTTTAAAAGAAATTCACTGAAGCCAAATGCAGCCTCTCACAACAATGCCAACTGGTACACTGATACAGATAGGTTCCTAGAACACTCACCTAGCAGGGAAAGGCTGTACTACAAGGGAGTTGCCTCCAGAAGATAATTCCAGGGGTTTTTGGGGGCCCCCATATATATGTGTGTGTGTGTATAGATAGATAGATAGATAGATAGATAGATAGATAGATAGATAGATTGATTGATTGATTTCTGGGGGTCTCCCATATATATACATCTCATATAGTTTTGTGTGCATATATATGTATATACTATGTGACTATACACACATATACAATAGAATCTTAGTGGTTGGCAGACAGGTTGTCTGCAATCTCTTTGTCGTTGGTGAATTTCAAACAATTCCTTATATTGATGCCTATTCTAAGTAATTATATACATTATTGATATGAATAGGATCTTAGTTTAATAGGAAAATCTATATGGCTTCATTGGCTTCAGAGATAATTTGTGTGGGAGAAATTTATGTAGTTTTTTTTATAACTTGGCTCTTAAGGGTGGAAAACATTGATGCATTTATAGTATAAGAATGTATTATGTGCATTTGAATGCTACTTTAAGTTAAATTTGAATCTGGCATTGGGCCTTGGATCCAAAATCACTGGACTTGGAGGACATATTAACCAATTTTAATAGCCACGTTGATTAATTTTATAACTGACAACACTAAGGTTTTAGTTTGTGGTGTTGTTGCATGTGTATTGACTATGTACAAAGCAGCCTGTTAAAAGAGTTACACTGATGTAACATTGTTTCAAGGAAACTTTCCTGAATATTCTACATCAAGCTTTATAAGTATCTCAATCCCACCAGCTTTTTCTCTCTGATGAGAGCACCATGGTCCTATAATGAAAAAAATCAGATCTTATTTTTACCTTTTGGTCTTAATTTTTAATTTACTTAGATAAATTAGCATATGGCTGTTTAGTGATCTCCAACATACTGACCCAAACTGACTAATGATAACAACTGTAATGACCACTCTATAAAATAAGTATATGTGTTTCTGTATAGTATATACTTACCTATGTTAAATATTTGCCCTTTGTATTAAACTATGGTATCCAACACCTGTACAACAAGGCATTTTCCTTGTTATTTACATTTATTTTTTACAGATGATAACCACCTATATGGGCATGTTCAGAGGACTGGGGGTGGAAAGATAGGCTTGCTGCAAAGAGACCAGCCAATATGCTGCTATATTAGTAGAAGTGAGTGATACACACTTGAACTTGAGCAGTGTCAGTGAGAGTGCTGATGAGGGAGTGTATTCTGGAGGTATTACATCAGAAAATATAGGGTCCAGTCATTAGTATTTTTAAAAACTTTCCAGGTGATTTCATTGTGCAGCTCAGTATGAGAATCACTAATTGCTGATACATTTAGGGTCTCAGAACAGCAAAATTTAGGTTGCCTCCTAGGTTTCTTGATGGTTGGTATGAATGCTGGTATCATTCGTAGTTGGTAATGGTAAAGGAAGAGCAATTGTAAGTTTTTATTGTTGTCCAGCTTTGTTTAGAGTTCAAAGTGTGTGGGATATCTACGAATTCAATGGGGAGGTCTGATGTGGAGAGGTATACTTCGTAGTCATTATAGAAAAGTGATGGTTGAACTTGGGGGTGTGTCCAGCAGTGTTCCGAGAGTCCAGTGTGCACATGGAGCCCGCAGAGGAAGAAAGGCTCTGGAGCTGACTGAGAACCAGGGAAGAATGCAAAGAGTGGGAGGGAAAGGCAAGTCCTGCTCTAAAAAAACAACGGAATGAGATGTTCACCCATGGGAAATAAGCATCAGTAGAAGCAAACAGACAGATATCCGTGATTTTTTTTTTGTTCAGTTTGGGACTGTAGCTGCTTTCTTTGAGAGGTTTATTATTTGTAATCACACATTTCAGATGCTCAAAGTAATCTCTTCCTTCAGATACACAATAGGATATTTTGTTACTTTAAGTATCTTGTGCTCATACAGGTGTATGTACGTGTGTGTGTGAACGCACATGCTCACATGTATGGTATGTCAGGTTATATATGGAATCAAATGTTTTTATGTAATTAGTAGCACAGTAAAGGAAAAGTCTGTACGCAGGCACATCTATAATCCTAAGTCATTCTAGAAATAGGAAAGAAAAGGTTAATGTGACACTTGGGGTCAAGCGTGAACAGCCTTCCCCTCACCTCTGTTTCATTAACAAGCATCAGAGAGATACGTTCATAACTGCTTGGCTCCAGTGGATGGTAGAGTGGCCCTATTCAAATCAGCTACTACTACATATTGGAACTGCTTCATTTCATTGCAAGTTTTCCAAATATGTGTTTTCTTTGAGTGTGTCTCAACCTCGGCAGCACATAAAAATCACTGGAGGAGCTGTTTAAAAATCTCAATGCCCAGGCTTCAGCCCAAACCATCATATATAAGAAGAGATAGGACCTAATCATCAGTATTTTGAAGAAATTCCATGTACAACCAGGGTTTAGAATCAGTTTATTTCATATTGATTAGTCTACCTGATAATATTTCTATAAATCCACTTTATCTGAAAGCATGTTTCTGTCTTTCTACTAACATTTCATCACCTAATACTCTAATAGTAAATTAATGGTTTTGAAGGTAAAAATCACCAAATGCAGATTTGGGGGCTGTATGAGTCCGCTTGGGCTACCATAACAAAATATCATGGACTGGATGACTTAAACAGCAGAAATGTATTTTCTCACAGTTCTGGAGAACGGACTGAGATCAGAGTGCCAACATGATTGGGTTCTGGTAAGGGCTTCCTTCCTGGCTTGTAGATGGCCCCCTTCTCACCAGTGTGCTCACGTAACCTTTCATTGTTGTGTACGCATGTTGTAGGAGGGTGGGGAACAAGCTCTCTAGTGTCTCTTCTTTTTTAAAAATATATTTTATTCATTATGCTATTAAAGTTGTCCTATTTAACCTGCTTTATTTCCCTCTGCCCTGCACACCCTCTCCCACCCACCTTCTCCCCACCCTTAGTTCATGTCTGTGGGTCATACATATGAGTTCTTTGGCTTCTACATTTTCTACACTATTCTTAACCTCCCCCTGTCTATTTTGTGCCTACCATTTATGCTACTTATTCCTTGTACCTTTTTCCCCATTCTCCCCCCTCCCCCTCCCTGCTGATAACCCTCCATGTGATCTCCATTTCTGTGTTCCTGTTCTAGTTGCTTGCTTAGTGTGTTTTTATTTTTTTAGGTTCAGTTGTTGATAGTTGTGAGTTTGTTGTCATTTTACTGTTCACTGTTTTTGATCTTTTTCTTAGATAAGTCCTTTTAACATTTCATATAATAAGGGCTTGGTGATGATGAACTCTTTGAACTTGACCTCATCTGGGAAGCACTTTATCTGCCCTTCCATTCTAAATGATAGCTTTGCTGGATAGAATAATCTTGGATGTAGGTCCTTGCCTTTCATGACTTTGAATATTTCTTTCCAGCCCCTTCTTGCCTGCAAATTTTCTTTAGAGAAGTCAGCTGCTAGTCTTATGGGAACTCCTTTGTAGGTAACTGTCTCCTTTTCTCTTGCTGCTTTTAAGATTCTCTCCTTATCTTTAATCTTGGCTAATATAATTATGATGTGCTTTAGAGTGTGCTTCCTTGGGTCCCAGCTCTTTGGAACTCTCAGCTTCCTGGCCTTCCTGGAAGTCTATTTCCTTTGCCAGATTGGGAAAGTTCTCCTTCATTATGTTTTCAAATAAGTTTTCCATTTCTTGCTCTTCCTCTCCTCCTTCTGGTACCCCTATGATTCAGATGTTGGAACATTTAAAGTTGTCCTGGAGGTTCTTAAGCCTCTCCTCATTTTTTTGAATTCTTGTTTCTTCATTTTGTTCTGGTTGAATATTTCTTTCTTCCTTCTGCTCTAACCATTGATTTGAGTCCTAGTGCCCTTCCTGTCACTGTTGGTTCCCTGTGCATTTTCCTTTAATTAACTTTTCATAACCTTTACTTTTTCCTCTGTTTTGCAATCATACTCAACCATTTCTATGAGCATCTTGATTACCAGTGTTTTGAACTATGCATCTCATAGGCTGGCTATCTCTTCATCGCTTAGTTGTATTTTTTCTGGACCTTTGATCTGTTCTTTCATTTGGGCCATTTTTTTGGTATCGGCACACCTGTTACGTAATTAGGGGTAGAGCCTTAGGCATTCTCCAGGGTGGGGCAACCAATGTCGCTGCATTGTGGAGCTGTATGTTGGGGGAGGGGGTCCAAGAGGGGACAATGCCACTTGCTCTTGGACAGCTTTCAGTTACTTCCCCTGCTACCCACAAGCAAATTGGGTTCTTCTGGTGCTGATTTCTGGGTGGGTGGGTTTGTGTACATTCTAGGACCCTGTGGGTCTCTCCAACAAACCCTCCTGTGAGGCTAGGAGTTTCTCCTACCACTGCAACCCCCACAGATTTTTTCAGCCAGAGGTTTTGAGGCTTTACTTCCATGTGCTGGAACCCTGAGTTGCCTGGTCTGTCCCATTCCCCAGTTGTTCGTCCCAGTTTATCCACACGCAAATTTGGGACCACCCATTCTGCCAGCCGCTGTCTTGCAGTGAGTCCTCTCCACCCCAGTTGTCTGTCTCTGCCCCTCCTACCAGTCTGTAACTCCCTGGTTGTTGGACTTCCACACAGTTCGATTTTCTGGTTGTTTTTTATTTTTAAATTTGTTGTTTTCCTTCTTTTGGTTGTGCGAGGAGGCCCAGTGTATCTACCTACTCCTCCATCTTTGCCAGAAGTCCCTAGTGTCTCTTCTTATAAGGGCACTAATCCCATCAAACCAGGTCCCACCCTCATGACCTAATCTAAATCTCATTGCCTCCCAAAGGCCCCATCTCCAAACACCATCACATCAAGGTCTAAGGCATGAGCACATGAATTTGGTGAAGGATGATTCAGTCCATTACAGGAGTCACCATGCAGTGTTCTACCACTATTACTTTTAAACCAGAAAACTTGTTTGGGACAATCTCTGACTCAGTGTGGTCCCAGTACTGTGCCTGGAGGTGAAACTGCATTTTGGTGTTGTATACAATTCAGTGGTGACACTTCCGTAACAGTACAATAAGCCATGACAGTTTACCTCTACTCAAGTTTCACTGCCAAAAAGTGTTCCAGTTTTGATGGATACAAAAGCAAATAAGTTAGAACCAGGCTTTTCTTTTAGACGTGTAGTTTAGTTTGGAACTGTTTCCTACCTTCGGATTTCCTTTTTCACGGCTTGGCAAACTGGTAGGTGGGAGCAGTGTGCTGTTGTAAGACACTTTGCTGGCAGTCTTCATCCCGGTAGGGCTGCTACGTGTTTTCAGCCTCACATATGTTGTCCGCAGAGATCTAGGAGTGTGGCATCATCTTTTCTGAATTCCAGCTGAACGTTAGGTTATCTCCCTGTGTGTGCTGTAAGTTCACAGTAACTTTAACTTTCTGTGTGGGTGCCTTGAAAATTCATTCTAGTCAGTTAAATCAACGGATTATATTGTGTTCTGGGCTTAGTATCCAGAGTGAAAATTTCCAGTATAATTTTGAGGATTAAAAGTTTCAAGACCTTTCCTGTATAGTATTATCCTTGTAATTACTGTGGTGTTTGCCCTTATCTGTGCATGTCAGTCTGTTTATCAGAGAAGGCGGGATGGGCTTAGAGGATGAACGGGAAGGGATTGTCACCAGATTCCTTTGTCCCAGTTCAGATCGGTAAGATGCCACACTACACACAGATTATAAATAATGCAGGTCATGTTTGGGAAGTCTAAAAATATTCTTAAAATCACTCACCTGGCAAGGACTTAGCAGCTAGAATATATAGAAAATGTTCTGAACAAATGAGAAATGGTATGGAAACATCTTGGTGATGGGTTAGAGATATAAACCCAAGAAGGAAAAAAAAAAAGATCTATGCTCTTCATCTCTGTTTCACCCAGCATGTGGCATGAGGCAATGTACACCGTCAAAGTTTGTAAACTATTTGGTGAGGTAATGATTTCTAGAACAATCCCAGAATGATGAAAGGAAAACCTCTGAGGATATAAAATTAGGCCAGTCATAGAAAGTGTCGTGGAAACCTCCCTTTAAGTTTAATGAAAGCACTGCAGAGTTCAGAAGTCCAAGCACAATGCAAGGTGTAAACAACAGGTATGTTGATCAGCTGAGGGACATACACTGCAGAGTACCTTCTGGCCAGACAGCTTTTTAACTCGGGGTCCCTGGGCCTGCCTTCCCTTCTTTGCTGTCACTGAATAGAATGCACATGATTATTTACCTTAATTTCTCAAACCATTGTAGCACCAGGTGGGTTAAAGAGACCTGAGATTTGTATAGTGATTTTACTAACAGAGTGTTACTTTAAAAACTCCATATGTCAGTAATTAGCCAAAAGAAATTTCATATATGTGCAATTTCCTGTTCAAGTACTCTAAATAGGGTTGATAACTGAACCTACCCAATGAAACATGTGAAGGCCTGAGGCAGACACAGATGTGTATAGGTGTGAGCTACTACTAGGTGTATTGCTATTACTGACCAGGCTGGGATTTTGACTGTACATGTACACCAGCTTTTGCCATAATGCAGCCACTTCCCTTCACTTGCAGAAAGACTAAGATATATTTCTCTGAGGCAAAGACAGCCTGGTCCTCTAGGCACACTAGGCAATTAACACACAATTGCGGTTAAAATCATAGAAATGATCTCATAGGGCCTGTCTTAACTAATTAATTATATTCTTTTCATAATTAAAAATAGTGTTTTCTCTTGCAATTCTAAACTGATAGACAACATAGCAGTCACCTTAATTGGTATTTACCTAATTGGATGTATACATTAAGCAAGTATCAATGAGGTAAGGTAATGGGTTTTCAGTAAGAGGTGTCAGGCTGGAGAGCTAGATGCAGAAGGGCACTGTTTCGTACAGTGAGTATACTGAGTGGTTTTTTAGAGAAGCCCCAGACTTCTTATTGCAGTAGGCAGCATACTGGCAATTACACAGATGCACATGAGGCTCTTGAGGTAAATCAGAACGGGCAAGTAAGCTGGAGTGTGTCCAGAAGTGATCGTCTTCTTCCACTCAGTGGGAGAGGACAAAGCCAACAATGAGAATGCTAGGAAAACTCAGAAGTCTCTTTTTCTACAAAATAACCTAAGTCTAAAAGAGCCACCCCTCCCCAAATTTAATAACTTTTGATTATCGAAACAATGTATATTTGGTCATTTTTCTTCATTGTTTCCATATAACATCATGTGGGTATATATATGTGTACTGTAACGCTAAAAAGCTAATGTATCGTATCACTCTAGGGAAGGGATAATGTAATCATCCCAGTCCACATCTCTTACCTTGATTTATAGCTCAAATATTTCTATTCTTGTAAAATTCCTGCAGCCTTGCTGCTAAGAATATTGCTGGTCGATGAAGAATGATTCTGCAGCCTTTCATCCTGCACAATTCTCACATCTCCCTGGGTCTAACTTTGCACGTGCGCCATCTAGTGTTCACACGTCCTCAGCACTACATCTCAGCGTCATTGGAAGCAAAGTAATACAGGCAGTAACAAGCAACTTACCTTGAAAACAGGGGAGAGCCAATGGAACGAAGAGTTCTATATTCAAATACTAAAACATATTTCCTCTTAAATATATATTTCTTATTTATTATTTTTGTCTCATTTATTGTTTTTATTTCATAAATATTTTCCTATACTCTATACATAATATACTCAATATGTTGAAATTATACTTGTTTTACATTTACTTTTATAACCCTCTACGTACCTACCTATAACTTAACAAAACTGCCATTGACTTTAAATGCAACAACTCAACACAGTCATGGGTCAGAGTGGGGTGGATTCTGGTGGAATCAAAGTTGGAAATAGTTTATTTGAATACTTGATTGAACTGCACATCTTTCCCAGGGTTTGGCTTTGTTACTACTGATAACTGTACCCTCATGGGGTCTGGTGCTTTACACATTAGCATAAGAAATACAGAAGGGCTTTGATATGCATGAAGTAGAGTGGTTTGCCAGAAAAAAATATAGTGTTTTTCTCATCTTACCATCCAGGCTATTTTATGTCTATCTTTTAAAAAAATAAATTTTGGAAAGTATTTTTAGGAATTAATGAGCTCGGTCACAATTTTCAAGACGTCCTGGAGGCATGATTTTTCTAGTCTATGAGATGACTTCTATATTGTCCATCAGTTTAGAATTTTAAGAGAAAAATAATTAATTATGAAAAGAATAAAATTAATTGGTTAAAACAGGTCCTATCAGATCATCTCTATTATTTTAACATTTGCAAAATGGTTGACAACATGCCTACTCTAACTGACCCCGACGTGAAAATGGAAGACCTCAGTCTCACCCTGTCAAATACTGAGGTAGGTGAAGTCTCAGGGTCTGTGAGGATTCACCTGCCACTCACACGTCACCCAGTCCTACTCTGAGATCTGGTCCCCCTAGTCTTTTGTCAGCTCCTGAAAGACAGGACGCTCCCTCCCACTTTGGACTCTGTTCACTGGCTTCGCATTAATCAGGAAGACCTCCTATTCTTGTCTCTCACTCAGTTAATTCTTGGCCCAAATGTCATTTCCTCAGACAAGCAACTTCTAGTTTAGTCCTGTCTTGATATCAGATAGCATCCAGTACTGTTCCTTACTACCAGTCATCACACTTTGTGATAGTATACTCACATTATTATCTGCTTAACATCTGCCCCCCATCAGGTTTTAACTTAAAAGCAGGCTAGAATAATACTTCCTTGAACTCCACTGTGTTTGCTACAACGTTCAATACAAAGTAGGTATGTGGGAAATACCCAATGAAATCACCCTTTGAGTCCCAAACGGAGAACTGAAATGTTCGTTGTCCCAGCCCATGTCGTTCGCTGAAGTCCACTCTGCTTTCCTGTCACCCTTGGGGCAAGCGAATGTTCACCGAGGCAGGAAATGCTGCTGCCTGTCCCCCAGCATGTGCAGGTGTAGCCCTTCTGCTGGGAATTGTCTCTTCCGACAGCAGGGTCTGCGAATGGGCGTGTGCTCTCACTACTCACAGAACCCCTGACCCTGTTCCCTGCCGCTCCTGCTTCAGGGGAATCAACCGGCCTTTTCACTCCCTGCTCACCTGTCTCTCCTTCCCATGTCCCTGTCCTCCCCTCCCAAAATAAAAGTCCAAACCAAACCAACAACAAAAAAGACAAGCCCACCTCCTTCTGTCTTTACTGTCAGGCATCTGCATGGATTAATAGGGAATAGAGAAACACAGAGAACAAAATATAAAATAATATTTCAGTGAATTACACTGCAGCCTGGTACTCAGCAGAGAATAAAAATAAATTTGATGTGTTATACAAAGGTCATGTTTTCATTATTTATTTTTGCAGCATTTTCCTCTCTTTCTAAAAGACTCTAAGGGTTCCCAGCTCTCTTATAATATTAGACAATCAATCATGCTGAGAATCAACGATTTTCAAAGCGAGCTCTGCTTGAAAAGCTATCGCATGTCATGGCAAGGAACCAACCACCAATGTCTTCTCAAGAATGAGTGAGATGTTTTGAGAAATAAACTTAAGATTCAGAAGTAATTGGTTTGATATTGAATACATCCTCACATATGTAAGATTTGATATTTTGCCTAAATTGTATTCTATTTTACTTAAAGTTTAGTATATACTCACTGTTTTTGAAGGTTAACACTTTTGCTTAACACACGAGAGCAAAATGCTGAACTTTCAAATATCCTCAAAGAGTGCGGAGAACTCCAGGTGTCCTAACTGCCTTTCCATGCCACCTGAGGCGGCATCCAGGAGGCCTCCCTAAGTACGTGCTTCTTGAAGGCTGGACTGATTCGATTGCCAGTCCACATAGCATTCTGACACCTAGCTATATGTATATTTGCTGAAAACAATAAGTAAAGCACCACCAGGGGCGGTCCAAAGCGGCCCTTCACACTCCTGTCTCCACAGCAACACGGATGTGCACACGGTGGCGTCGCTGCTCAAACTGTACCTGCGAGAGCTGCCGGAGCCGGTGGTTCCCTACGCAGAGTACGAAGGCTTCCTGTCGTGCGCCAAGCTGCTCAGCAAGGAGGAAGAGGCGGTGAGTGTGCGTTTGTTTCTGTGAAAGCTTCCGTTGTCCGCCTCTTTGTCCTGAATTTGTGGACTTTCCTTCGCCCTGTCCTTGGATCATTTTCTGCAGTTCTGTGTGTGGACATCACGCCCATTTAGACTCGATACACACAACTCGGACCCCATTTTTAATCCCCTCTCTCATCAAAGAAAAAAAAGTGGCTGGTTAAATGGACTGAGCGCTCCTGGCCCCTATAACATTAATTGAGGTACCAAATACTCTATGAACAAAGCAAATGCCTTATTTCATATTTCCTCTTCCGTTGTGTGCCTCTTAAAGTGCCCCAATGACTCCTAAGAAATCATACCTACAGCCTATTTTTTAAAAAACAGCTTTATTGAGATATAGTTCAGATACCATACAATCACCCATTTGAAGTATACAATTCATTGCTTCTTAGTGTAGTTTCAGAGTTATGCAACCATCGCCAAAATCTAATTTCAGAATAGTTAGCACACTTTGTCACCCCGTACAAGCCTCACACCCGTTTTCCATGCCTCCCCTTCCCCAGCTGTTGTCAACTGCTGTCAACTGTTGTTTCCACCTTCACAAGTTTGCCCTCTGGACATTTCACGTAAATGGCATCTTTCAGCACACTGTCTTTTGTGACTGGTTCCTTCCACTGTGTTCAAGGTTCATCCGCACTGTACTGCATATCAGTGCTTTATTCCTTTCGTTGCTACACAATGTTCCCTTTCTTATCCATTCGTCTTTTGCAGAACATGTGTGTCGTTTCGACTGTTTGGCTATTACTAACAATGATGCCATGAGCACATGTGTTCATTTCTCTTGGGTATATCTCTAGAAGGTGGAATTTAGCCACAGGTAACATTGTTTTCTCAAGAGGCTTCGCCACTTAAAATCCCAGTGTTTGCGGGTTCCACTTTCTCTACGCTTTGCCAACACTCATCATCTCTCTGCTTCATCATAGCCATCCTCGTGGTGTGTCACTGCGGGGTGAGCTTCAGCTCCCTGACGGCTGATGGTTTTAAACGTCTTTTCATGTACTTAATTGGCTATGGGTGTATTTTCTTTGGAGAAACATCATATTCAGATCATTTCCCAATTTTAATTGGGTTATTTATCTTATTATTAAGTTGTAAGAGTTCTTTATATATGAGGTGTGTCCAGAAGGTATCCAGCCATACACTATGAAAAATAGAGACATTTATGGAAGAAGATAGAAGAAACATTGAACATGAGACAATGACACCTCAGTCCCCTTCAGAGTAGGCACCTTGGGACCTCACACAGTTCTCCCAGTCACCATCAGCTGCCCTGTTGTATTTTCCTGAATCTCATTGATTGTTTGAAATCTCTTCCCTTTCAAAGGTGTTTTAGTTTTGGGAAAAGCCAAAAAGTCTCAAGGTGCCAAATCTGGGCTGTAGGGGGCTGAGCCACCTGGATGATTTGATGTTTTTCCAGAAAACTCTGCCCAAGACATGATGCATGAGCGGGCACATTGTCCTGATGAAGCTGCCAATCACCAGTTGCCCATAGTCACAGCCTTCTGAATCATCTGAATAGTTTCCGTGGAGAAGTGTTCAAGCTTAACACAAAATTTGATGCAGATTCATTGTTCTACTCGCTCAGTCAATTTGAATGTGATGGCCACAGAGTACACATGCTCACTCAACAGTGTCTACCACCCCCACTGACTAGTACGGTGAGGTCATCATTGTTCACACATGTACATTCCAGTCCACTCTCCTTGGCTGCCAGATTACATTGATATTGTGCAAATTGCCCTTGTTATATTAACAATGGCTGGAATTTTCCAGACAGACTTTGTAATTTAGATACAAATACCTTATTCGATATGTGATTTGAAAATAATTTCTCCCATTCTATGGTTTGTCTTTATTTTCTTGATGGCTGTCCTTTGAAGTATAAGAGTTTTAATTTTAATAAAATTTATTTTTCTTTTGTCACTTGTGCTTTTACTCACATATCTAAGAAGGCTTTGTTTAACCCAAGGTCACCAGGATTTACTCCCATATTTTCTGATGCGACTTTTATAACTTGAGCTCTTACATCTAGATATATGTTCCATTTTCAGTTAATTTTGTTTATGGTGTAAGGAAAGGGTCTAATACCACCCTCTGGCGTGTGGATATCCAGTTGTCTCACCACCATTTGTTGAGGAGACTATTCTTTTCCTATTGGATTTTCTTGTCACTCTTGTAAAAATTGCTGCCTTTTTGTTATGTAACGTTGTCTGTGGCCGCTCTTGTACTACAACTGAAGAGTTGAAGAGTTGAGGCAGAGACCATATGTGCTAGAAAGCTTAAAATACTTACTATGTGGCCCATTACGAGAAGAACAAATCAGATTACATTGTCCATTAGCTTTTCTGGGGCCATTTTTATTTTAGAGGAAGTTCTACAGTGAGATGAAACAATACCTTCAACCCCTTTGTGAAATTTCCAGAGAGATCAGGCCAACCCTCCATTCCATCCCAAACAATGTGTTCTAGACACAGCTAGTCCTGAGAGACTTGTTTGTCTGCAGACGTGTGTCTGTGTTTTGGTCGTGTTAAAAATGGGAAGGACCCACACTATATCAAGGCTACTTTCTTCCCCCCAAATAACCTCCTTATAAGCGAGGCTGTCTTCCATTTTCAGGCAAATGGGAACAAATGTTTAAGCTATTTAAAGGGCTTCACTTAAATCTGTTTCTCCACATATTTATTCTTTTCTTCTTTATACTCAGGGTGTCAAGGAATTAGCAAAGCAGGTGAAGAGTTTGCCAGTGGTCAATTATAACCTCCTCAAGTATATTTGCAGGTAAGAATTGTCCTAAACAAGACAAGACTATATTTAGTCTGACACCAATTTATTTTGGACGGTGAATAATACCATTTTATTGCTCCATGCTCAGTGTTGGCCTTGTAAAATTAAAAGGTTTGACAGTGATCTCAAAGGTATCTTTAAGCACTAACATTGCATGATTTTGTAATTTGTCATTTCTGAAGTTTCTCTTAGCTCTAAATATTAAAGCTATATTGCTTTGCACGTTAGTCAAAGTTGTTCATACACACACCATGTACTATTGTTTGGGATAAGGAACACGCTCCTGGGCATGATAACGGTTTGCACGGGAGTCCAGATTGACCACTGACCACAAATTGCCTTAGGCCATTTCTTACTCTCGTTAAATCTAAGAGTCTTGAGTGGGTAAAATGGTAGAAAAAATACACACCTCACACAGTTGTTTAAAAAGTTAAATTATATTCTAATTAATTAATTTGTATGTAGTGAATACTCACTAAATATTTTCTTTCCAATCCTCTCCCACATCCAGACTCATTGAAAAGACATGTGTTATTCAATTCTGTTAGAAAAATAACTGAGCCTGGTAAAGCTCTCTCTCAGTGACCATTTTTAACTGAAAGCCTGGGATGGGAGGTGCCATGTCTGTGCCCCTGTTTAAAAAACCAAATGTAAAATTAAAACATATTAGATTTAAATAAAGAAATTGATGTTTAACACAATTACAGAGTATCTTAGGTGACAGCTTCCCAGTCCATTTCATAATAAATGTCAAGTCTTTAATTCTGTATAGTGCATCATTTATGTAAGCTGTATGTGTCGTGATTAGATAAAATGTTCAGCAGACCAGGGGCTGTGGAGTTTAAAACTGCTGTGAAAAACTATGGAGTTCACATCCACTGTAACTGACTAGGAATTCCCAAACCTCCTGCTGTAACTTTTGATGTTTCAGAAGCAAACAATACCTTAGGTTTCAGAATTGGAAAAAGCAAAAGATAGTTTCACCAATATCATAAACTTATCAACATGCAAGGCTCTTAGATCCTAAGATTTGGAACTCATTCAAGCTACTGTACTAGATAATAACATGGTTAAATTCTCTTTAAGTAAAAGAGGAAAAGGCTTGTTTGAGAACTTTATTGTAAGTCTTTATCTTCACAATGGAAAAGCTTCTCTTGAAACATTTAAGCAGGCTTTTAATTTCAGCTATTTCAAATAAGAAATGGTAGTTTGATTTTATGTCCTTTAATTTTATAATAGATTAGTCTGTATAACAGTAATGAACATATGGAAATAGGCACGTTTATGAAAAGTCATGGTGTAGTAATTAAAAGCACCAACTGTAGCGTCAGGCCACCTGAGTTCAAATCTCAGCTCTTCCACTAATTAACCCTGTGTCCTTGGAAAAGATTTTTAACCTCTCTGGTGCCTCATGTACCTTATCTGTGAAATGGAGGTAATAATAGCGTTTACCTCACAGAGATGCCTTGAGAATTTATTGTTAGCACCATAACTGACACATAATAAAATATATTAAATAGCACATTAATAAGTTAACATTTATTTGTCACCATTGCTCTTTTGTCTCACCAATATAGCCAGTGAGCTGTGGAATAACAGAAGATCTTGTACAAATGAAGAAGGGGTGGGGAATGGAAAAAATGCTGAAAGATCACAGAAACCATCCCTCCCTCTAAAACCATTCAGGGAAAGGGCTATTTCTTGTTTCTTACTCTTCAGCATCTAATAAATTGAAACCATTTGTGCTTATAATTTCTCATATCAGGAGAACTGAGGTTTTAATGTAAACCATGTTCGATCTCATTTTTTAACAAACTGTAAATCAAAAGCTCACGAATTGCTCCATAAAGAGGGTTGATTTTTCCCCTCTGAAATAGGGATTGTAGCAGATGATCTTATTTCTAGTTCTCAAATCGAATATATATTTAACACTTTATTAGATGCGTGGAAGGGAATTCATTTGCTTTAATCTCAAGTCCATGTTGATGTTTTCCAAACACCTGTATTTGTGACTGATGGGGAAACCAAGTCAGGCCGGGCCAGAGATGGTAACTGGTACAATTCCTCAAGTTCAATTCTTCATAATTTGCAATATGTTGTGTTCTCTCCTCACTTCATTGTTTGAATTTCTAAATAATTTTAGCTATCTAATCTTTGCTTATCATATCCCAGTTTGTAAATACTTTCTAGTGACTTACTTGATCCCGTTGACAAACTCGCTCTCATTGTCTTTGGTTCGCGTTCTCACACCGACAGATTCCTGGACGAGGTCCAGTCCTATTCCAGCGTTAACAAAATGAGTGCGCAGAACTTGGCCACCGTCTTTGGCCCCAATATCCTGCGCCCCAAAGTGGAAGATCCTTTGACCATCATGGAGGGTAAGTAAGCGATTATCTTCTATCCTTGTCTTAGAACAATCACTGTCTCCTGATG
>VMDR010020800.1:0-17302 GCA_007922815.1 Macrotus californicus | reverse complement strand
TATGAAAAACATACAACTAGCATTATAATCAATGACAAAAGCCCAAATGATTACCAAACAGAGTACTCACCATTACTATTCCACATCGTGCTGGAAATCAGAAGTCTCTATTGTAGAAGGCATGGTTGGCTACCTAGTAATTCTCAAAGAATCTAAAAAAGAAAAACCTTCTATAAATAGTAGGTAAATTTCACATATTTCAGAATACAGTGTCATGCAAGGTTTATTTAAAGTATCAATTGCATATGACATGCAATAAGTCATGAATTATTGGTAAAAAAATTTTATTTGTCATAGCACCCCCTAAAGTGCCTAGGTGTAAATGTAACAAAATGTGTGCATAATCTGTATGCTAAAATTTACCAAATACAGATGAAAGAAATCAAAGAAGACCTCAATAAATGGAGATATATGCCATATTCACATTGGAAGTTTCAATATTGTTAATCTATCAATTCTCCCAAATTTAACAATATAATCAACACAATTCCCATCAAAATGCCAGCAGGACTTTAGAAATGTTTTGACAACCATATTCTAAAATCTCATTGGAAAGACAGATGAGCTAAATAAGCCAAAACAGTTATAGACTGAGAAGTCTTGATAACTTCAGGCAAAATGGGATCCAAATGGAATAATGAAATACTAAAAGGTCATTAATGGGAAAATTAATGAAATCTAAATAAATACTGAAGATTGGTTTATAGTAGAAATTTTCAACTGGCACACTGGTTCGCTGCAAGAATTTCTTTTGTTTTTTTAAATTTATTGATTTGAGAGAGAGAGAAAGAGAGAGACATCAGTTTGTTGTTTCACTTATTTATGCATTTATTGGTTGCTTCTTATATGTGCCCTGACCAGACATTGAATCTGTAATCTTTGCATATGGGGATGACACTAACCAACTGAGCTACCCACCTGGTCAGGGCCACAAGAATTTTTAAAACATGCAACACCTGACTAATTTAGTCAGGAACAATGACCTCTTTTCCCTTAGACTGTCAAATAAAAAAAAAAATGACAATAGCCAATTCAACAGTAGCCATTTGGTGTGAATGAATCAAAATTATACCTATTTTTTCTCAGCTCAGCAAAAAATATATATTTTTTGGTGTGCTGCACAATTTTAGTAATTAGTTAATGTGAACCATGAAATGAAAAAAGTTGAAAATTGTTGATTTTATAGTACCACACCAAAACTGAATTCTTAGTTTTTAGAATTTCACTTGGTTTATATAAGGTATGAACATTAGTGGAAATTGAGTGAATGTGAATTCTCTATACAAATTTTACTCCTCTGCAAGTCTAAAATCATTTCAAAATAAAAAGGCCTAAGAAGAACATGACTAAAACACAGTATTTCTACTAGGAGATTGTTCTGTCTGCAAGAAAGGAGGTTGGGGAAGCAGAGGGCAGAGGCTCCTAATGTGGCCCAGGGTCACTCTGGCAGCGAGACTGTGGAAGGAGAGGTTGAACATTGCTTCACCTTCATATTTTCAGAATATAAAAAGGCTGTGTGGAAAAATTCTGCATGCCAGCCAAACCATAGCGAGGAATGCTATACTCCCACAAGAATGAGCATTGTCCAAAAGACAGAGGATACCATTTTTGGTGAAAATGTGGAGAAACAGGGACCCTCATTTTTTTAATAGCTGGAATGTAAAATGGCACAACTACTTGGGAAAAAGTTTGTCAGCTTGTTAATAAACTAAACATAATCTGAACATGCAACCCAGAAATCCCATTGCTAGTTATCTACACAAGATCAATAAATATATGTGTTTCCACAAAGAAGTGCACAAATGCTCAAAGCAACAATATTCACATTAGCCAAAAACTATTATAGAAGCAACACCAATATCCACAAACTGATGAATGAATGAACAAATTGGGGTATTTTCTTAAAATGGAATACCATTAGGTAATACAAATAAATAAAATACTGATAAATCATAACATGGATAAATGTAAAAATTATTATGCTAAGTGAAAGAAGCTAGACACCAATGACTATGTGTTATATGATTCCTCTTATAGAATATATGGAAAATAGATAACAAATTTATACAAGAAGCAGATGAATGGTTGCCAGGGGCTGGGGGTGATAGCAGGCTTGACTGTAAACAGGTTTGAGGAAATTGGGGTGATAGCAATGCTCTAAAACTGGATTTGGGTGACAACTGAACAACTGAAAATTTTCTAAGAAATCATTGAATTGTGCATTGGCAGTGGCAAAATTTAAGGTATAACATTCCTTATAAGACTATTAAAAATCAGTTTGCTAAGACAATGAATAGAGGTAACCATGCACCTCTGCTAGGTTAGGGCACAGAAGAGAATAGGGACACGCGATGCTGCTAGGTCTTCAGAGTGAGCTTTCAGAGCTTGGGATTCCATTCTGCATCTTGTGAATTTTAGTTTCCTAGAGAAATCCCCATGGCAGGTTCATGTGCAGTGAGGGAAGCACTAAGCTCACTGGTAGAAAGACTGGAGTTGGCCAACATGGTGATGTTTACTCATCCTGTGCTTTGAGTGGAAAAAAACAAACAAACAGAGAGGCTTCCCTGAGCTCCAGGTTCAGGCATGTCCTCCTGTATCTTTGTATCTTCAGCCAGCTCTTCCTTAGTTCCTATCATAAACTCTAACCTTTGGAGCAGGAATGCTTTCCTCATCCTTCTAGTCCCAAGACCTTATAGTGTGAATAAGGTGAATGAACTTAGTTCTCTCTCAGAGACAGAGGTGATCTTGAAGTCACAGGGATATTTACAGAATGAAACAATGACACCAGTCCTTACCTAGGGGTTAAGGGGGTCTCTGGTGCTAGATTAGATCAGATCAGGTTAGATACTCTCCCATGTAAGCCTAGGAGCAATTCCATTTTTAGGAAAATATCATGGGGCAGTAAAATCATGCACCAAGGTCACTGGATGGCAGGTGGCAGGCCAATATTTCAGTTCTACACACATAACCACTCCTCTCCACACAAGACCGAGAGGCAATTAGGACAGGTCATCAGATCCTAGGATATTCATGAGTGTGAGTGTCTGTGGACTAAGGGTCATCTGCAGTTTCCCCTGATGTCCTTATTTGTTCAAGCAAACCTTGGGTAACACATCTTAGCCTTCCATCCCCCTCCTGGTGCATAACACTCATCAAGAGGCATATGTAGCTAGTTGGGATTTTGAAATAACTAAAAATTGAAAATTAAAAAGTTTACTGAATCAATGAGTCATCACAGTAAAAAGAAAACAAAGAGTGTAGGTAACCAACTTAAATGTCTAACTGACATTTACTGAGTTTAATGCAAACCTCTAATTCTAGAAAGTAAGACCTGAACTGGCTCTGTGTGAAAGCGCTGTCACCATGGCCCGTAGGTGGCATGCGGTATCTTCAGTGGCCAAACATGCACCTGGTGACAAGAAGTCTCAATCTGCTGTCCTTTCAATGCTCTTCAGTGTGGCTTCATACATTCTCTTTTCACATTCTTAGATGGAAAAGGAGATAGTGAGGCTGAGGTGTGGGGAGATGAAAGGTAGGGGAAAGTCAGCCTCACTAAGTAGTCAAATTGTCTGATAAGACCAAAGGGCCAGGCACAGGCAATGCTGATGGTATCAATAAGGGGATTTGATAACCATTTTCCTCCTCAAAAGAGAAGACAGCTGCTTTGAAGTCACCTTATCGTGAACCTTTCATCTGAGTTTTCACTCACCTAACTCCAAAATTAAAAATCATTTTCAAAATCTCAAGGCTCTTTTTGTAACAGCGTGCTTTGGATTTTTAATTACCTGTCTGGTTTTTTTTTTCTTGCTATTTATAAATATATGTGTCCCCAAGATGACATTTCTTTTCTCCTGTAGCCCCCAGGCCTGGCTGACACTGTGGGAACTACCAGCTAGCCCTTCACCAGCAGCAGAGGCTCCTTCCAGCAATCTCTTTCCATCTCCCTGGATCTGTTTCTGTCTCTTTAACCCCTTCAGTTCTTGCAGTGTTCTGGTGCCTGCATAGAGTTCTAGGATGGCGGAGATAAAGAAATTCATGTCTCTTAAGAGTCAGACAAGGACAAATGTACTGATGCTTATTGAATCTCATGGGATGAAATTCATTCATTGGTAAAATTATGAAATATCTATACTCTAAGTAATTGCTAAAGGTCCCAGAATTCAGGACAGAGGGTATCTATTAGCCTGATTCAAAAGGAAATGCTCAGTGCCAGGTAGGGGACATTGAGCAAAGAAATTGTTCAATAAATATTATTTTAATTTAAAGAATAGATTAAAATCTTAGAGATGAAAAAGCTACATACTGTATCATTTGACTAGCATTCTGGAAAAGGCAAAACTATGGGGACAGTAAAAACATCAGGGGTTGTCAGGAGCTCAGTGGAGAGGGGTGAATAGAAGGAGCACAGAGGATTTTCAGGGAGTGAAACTACTCTGTGTGATGCTCTAGTGGTGGAAACATGTCATTAGACGTTTGTCCAAACCCATGGAGTGTACAACACTAAGAGTGAACCCGAATGTCATCTGTGGACTCTGGGTGATGATGACATGCCAAAGTAGGTTCATCAGTTGTCACAAATGTGCCATCTGGTGGGGAAGTTGGCAATGGGGGAGGCTGTGCATGCGTGGGGACCATGCCTATATGGGATTTCTCTGCACTTTACCCGCAGTTTTGCTGTGAACTTAAAACTGCTGTAGAAAATAAAGTCTTAAATAAAACAGAAAGGCCAAACCCAATACAATTTAGGTACAAAATAAAAAATCTTAGGGCTGTATTCAGAAGTTTTAGTTTAGAAGTCTAGCCTTGGCTCAAAATTAAATATATGTATATACTTTCAAAATTTGTTTCATTATTCTTGATATTTGTTCTCTCATCTATAAAACAAAATCGGTATGTAATTATTCTAGAATAATTAAAAGTTAAGGTATTGTAAAACGTTAAAGCATAAAAAAAAACCAGGTAGCTCAGCTGCCTCAGTTTGCTTTGCCTGCCCCTGGTTCCATGCCTTCTCTGAGCTATAGCGTAAAGCTTCACAGCGAGACACCACCCTGGAGAGCCCTGGGGGGTTAGTTATCATAACAATTCTTAGGTTGAAGAAAATGAAATAGACCTATCCTGCTTGGGGTCAAGAATACACAATTGACTCAGTTCTAGTGGAGTAAAGGTGTGTTCACTCTTAACAGGGCCAAAGTTCCCAAACTGTTCAGATGCCCCAGAAACTGGAACCCAAAGTTCTGTTAAAACTTTATACATTTAAGAAGCACTGCCCATTGTTGACGTACTTCACATTTCGAGATCATTAATATGTAACCAATACCGTTATCCATAAAGACTGAGCCGTCAAACTCCACATGACCATCAGTTTACACGATTTTATCTAACATAAATTGGGCTATTTGCTCACCAATTTTGTTGTTTTGTAAAAGTTCAATTAAAGAACAGTGGCAGTAAGTAACAGAGATTTAAGGGAATTTTATGGGGGAAAAAACCAGGTGTCAAACACTTTCTGGGAAATGGGAAAAGGGCTACTACCATCATTCAATTTCAGTCCTGGATCACCTCAGCCCAGCTCTCAGAAGTCCCCTTCCAGGGTAGCCCAATTTGGAAGCCATGGCAGGAAAGTTTTTGCTGTTTTATCCGGGCCACACAGAAGACTTACGGAGCATTAGAGAGATCTAAGTGGAAAGGCCCAGATGGCCCTTTGTGTGCTTCAGGCTCCAAGAGGCTGGCCTCTGCACCCCTTTCCTTTGTGTGCACTGGGGGTGGGGGGGTGGTTATAAACTGTTTATTCTCAAACAAATGCTTTTAACTTCTTTTATAAAACTTTTAGAAATTTCCTAGATAAAACAAACAGTAAAATGCATCCTGGTAAATTTTGGCCAATGCACATACCCTTAAAACCACTACTGAGCAGGGCACAAGAAGTTTCCAGCACCCCTGCAGTCCCCCCCGGAGCACCCCTCCTGGCCCACAGAACCGCTCCCACCCCCACTGGCAACCAGGCTTATGATTAGTTCCACCTGCTTTGGACTTTCTGTGAGTGCAATCACACAGCGTGTCCACTTTGTGGCTGCCTTCCTTCACTCAACAGTGAATTCTTAAGATGTGTTCAGACAGGAATGGAAGTGTCTGGGCTTTACCATATTGAGAAATGCTTATCTAAGAGTGCCAACCTTATTTCCTTCTCTGGGAGCTGAGTGTTTAGTGAACAGAGGCCAGTGTGCAGATCTGATGATAAAGAAAAGAATATCAGCCGACACCATTCCCACAGGTGGGTACTTGCGTCCACTGTCAGTCTTGCCCTCCGCCTTGCTGACTAGCAAAGCTCCTTCTCTGTTATCATCCTTAATGGCATACTCGGCGAACCTCAACACAAACTCAGATGCTCAGCATCAAATCATATGACTAAAGTCCACTTGTTTTCACAGTTGTTTATAGAAATAGTGGAACAGAATTGCTCCTAGGTAACAGTATTATCATCTAGGAAATATTATAATGAAAGTTGACTAGCTCATTTGACTTTTCTAACATTTGGGAATATAAACAATAATTTGGACACAAAATAAGAAAAAATAATTCTATGCTGAATGACTTCTTGTTTCATGCACACAAGGGCCTGCGGAAATATGCCACCGAGCAATTTCTGGGTCAGAATAAATTAGAGTTTGTAATGCATTTGCCTGTATTGAGAAAGCATAAAAAAGAAATGAGGTAATTTTGTCAGGGTTTGATGCTCATTGTTCACTGAAACATAATGCAAGTTATGTCTTTGGCTATAAAATAAAATAATGAGGTGATATATTCCAGGTCGTTCTCATAGATTATAAGCTCAATATTCCAATTGTGTATATTTAATGACTCCACAGTGCTGATCACTTATTTTCAAATGGTATTTGGAGATAATAAGCTCAAGTCTCTGCAGTGTGCTGTAGAATTTACTTTTCAAAAATAATGAAAAAAATCTTTTAACACAGTGAGTCCCACAACAGAATTGTCTTCCCTATAGCCAGTCCCAGAGGCTCTCACTCCTGGCCTGGCACATCCTGCCATTTTCAAAACAGCGAGAAAAATTCTGCTGCATTTCAGTACTGGGTCACTTCTTCATTAAATTCATTAATTGCTCTTAATTGTTTAACAATAATTGGCTCCTGAACCCCCCAGACAGAAAACCAGATTCCATGATAATATCCATGATAATTAAAGTGATATAAATGATTAATTTGATGTATGATAAATATCTCATTTCGATACTATTCATAACAAAGGAAGGTCAGGAAGAGATTACATTTGAAGAGTGCAGAGTATAGTATGTGATGATTTTCTTTAGTTTTATAAAACTCTTAGTGTGGGGGCTTATTTTTCACACTTCCTTATGCTTTCTCTGTGAGTAATTGTTCACATGTGACTGAATGAGAGGGCTTTTAATTCTCCATGACTATTAAAGGGTGGGAGAAAGAGAGAATAAGATTGCCCTTCCAAAGGGAAGAAAGGAGCTTGTGGAAAACATGTAGATACAGACTGTGGGGAGCCCAGTGCAACTGCTCTAGTGGGTTACTTGGAATTAGAGCATGTGCAGTCTTGAGTGATACACCAAACATAGTGAACTTCCTTCTGTAACACAGCAGTGATAGCAGATTTTTAAGGAAGAGAGAAAAATCTTTTTTTTAAATTAATTCTGATGGCAATATAAAGCAATGCTATAGCAAAGGAAATAGAACTATTTGTTATAATATTCTGCAACAAGAAAAAGAAAGCAGAAATAAAGAAAAAGGTGGGACGATGGCAAGGGGAGGAGGGACATGTGAGACTGGCTGGTGTTGAAAACAATGGGATTCCATGTCTCTGTTGGCCTGGGTGTTTGATGCACGTTCTGTGTTTAAGTGATCTTAGAAGGCACGGCCAATACCTTCTGCTGGGATTGAGAATCTCCCCTTGACTGATTCTTTCAGACTGCTGGAAGTCAGGTTAATACAAAAGGAGTTTTCCTATATATACAAATTTTTATTTGTCTATTATACCTCAGTTAAGATAAAAACCATAAGGAAGCTAAGCAATTTGATTGAGTAAAATGAACAGAGCTGCTTTACCCTGATTTCCATGTCCTTACCATGACTTAGAAGCTCTATAGTCAAAGCACAGTAATTGCATTTATAAACATCACGTCCATCTTGCCCCCTCAAAAGGGACCATGTCACTTCCAAAGGTCACTGAGATGGGAGGAGAGGAGAGTACATGGGGAGGCAGAATTTTTTGCTCTGTCCCTTTTATATGTGTTGACTCAAAAGTGCCATGAAACATGACATTATTTTTCTGAATTTCATGCTCTGCATTATTTCATCATATCTGAATGTGCACCTTTTATCAATTCCCCTACTTCTCCAAACCATTGCCATCACCCAGTCATTTATTAAGTCCACGGTGACATTTTCTACTCCAGCACTTTTCTGTCAATAACTTGTTTCTCTTCAAATAAATGTGCCTGGGGTATGGACTGTTTTATAGTTTACTTAAGAAATGTGTGTGTGCTTGGTTCGCATAGCATGCTAATGTACACCAGACTTTAATATATATGTACTATTTTACTGAGCCCTCAAATTACAAGAAACAGATCATTTTGCTCTAGAGGAAAATAAAAGGCATTTAGATCCTTCTGTCAACTAAATTAGCCATCCACATTGATCAAATTCAACAGACACGGCTGCCTTCTCCATGTGCTGTTTGCTTGTAGGCGTTGTGCCTAATGCAACCTCTGATTGTCTTCTATTGTCTAAGATTTTTTTAAGCAACCCTTTTTTATTAGAATATATTGTAATTTCTCAAACAAATAACAGGTTTCTGCTTTAGTTACTGACACATTCTTCAAAGCTGTTAAGGCAATATTCCCAAGAATCATTGTTCATTAGATAACTCCTTATCCAAAATTTCTCAGGTGTGTTTTGAAATCATTGGACAAATACTGCTTTAAAGCTGCGAGCCAGGTGCTCACTTAATGCTGGAGGTTAGGACAAGAGATATCTGTCCTCAAGTGTCACAGTCTAGTCCAGGAGAGGGGCTTAGGGACACATTCTTTCAACACAGCATGATTAGAGCTCACAAGGCTGAGTTCCGTGTGGAAAATTGACTAGTACCTCCAGCAACAGTGCTCAAAGTGTGGACCTGGAGCCTGGAGCTTGTGAGAAGTGCAGACATCAGACCTGGCCCCAGACTTTAGCATCCTTGGGGGATGGAGGGAATAGTGTCCACAACCTGCATGGCAACAAGCCCCCCAAAGGGGATTATAATGCAGGTCCAAGTTTGAGAATCACTGAACTAGATAAATATTACATTATTTCTTATCCAGGAAGGGTGCTGTGTAGTATGATGCTAAGTGAAATAAGCCAGGTGGTGAAAGACAAATATCATGTGATATCACCTTTAAGTGGAACCTCATCCACAAAATAAATAAGCAAGCAAACTATAACTAGAGACATTGAAATTAAGAACAATCTGACAGTAACCAGAGAGGAGGTGGGAGAGGATAATGGGGGTAGAGAGGGGAAGTGCTTTCAGGAACAATTATAAAGGACTCATGGACAAAACCTAGGGGGAGCATGGAATCAGGGGAGGGAGGTGGGGGTTGGCTGGAGTCAGGGAGAGTGGTGGGGGGGAAATGCAGACAACTGTACTTGAAGGACAATAAAATAATTTTTAAGCATTATATTATTTGCATTCAGTCTCCATGTCATAAAATGGACACATTTATAGAGGGAGCAATAACATTGTTCTGACAGCATTTATTGTCAGACAAGGAGTTGCTTGGAAAAAAACCCACCAGAACAGTCCGTGCAAAATCATCCATTTTATCTCGGAACTTACCTTCTTATCTTCTCTAGAGAGTGTGGCAGAATACCCACTTCTTGTCATCTCGGGAGAAGAATTTTGGTTTAAGAGCCAAATGTTATTTTTTTCTCCTCTTTGATTTAAATAATGACCACCCTTTATGAGTATAAGTAAAGATATTGAGAAATAGCTCTATTATTTATTGAGAGGGTGTTGAGAAATAACTTTGAGGGTTTTATAGCTTTGTTATGAAAAATAACTTTTAAAGTCTTCATATGGGGCACAAAGTTGCTAGCAAAAAATGAAGACTATATGATAATCTTATATTACCCTTATAAGACACAAAATTAAATATCCTTTATGTGACATATTTTAATGTCTGTATTTCTAATGCATAACAAACATATGCATTATATTATTCTTTATACTCTTATTCTAGATTTATTTCTTTCATAAAAGGCTGGTCTTAATAAGTACATCATAATTGCAAATATGCATATATTTAACAAGGATGATTAATTTTAAATGTAGACCTATACATACAAATAGGTTCTTCTAAGTGCAAAAACAGTAGCTTATCACAAGAGAAAAAAACTTATCACAAGAAAAAATGTGGATTAATAATAACGTCATCATAACTTTGGATTTGGCATTTTCAACCTCAGACAAATATGTGGTTATTAATCACTCCTAAGAGTCATGCTGTATATGCTCTTGGCATCGAAACTGTGAATATTCACCATGAAAAGGGCAAGTGCAACAGGCACATTCATGTGCTTACTTCTCAAATCGGGTTTGAGAGTTTGTCTTAAATATTTGATTAATCATGAAATTAGAATAGTGCTATTGTGACATAGGGCATTTATCATATGGTTGGGACAATGATAAAATGTCTTTTATTTTTCTGCAGGGTTTTTATAAAGGAAAATAAAGAGAGGACCCTGCAGGTCTCAAAGAGGAGAATTTGTTCTATAACAAACCTTCCACCTAAGTGGTCCGAGAGCTAGCCCTGGGCCCACGTTATTTTAGGAGCAGGTGCTTTAGTTCCATGGTCACTTCAACCTCCAAATAAAGGTATACCTCGTGGAGTCAGACCTGAGATCTCAGTAGGATGATTCCCTACAATTTCGGGAGTGGGAAACTCATCATCTCCCCTACAAGATTTCACTGGAAGTGAAAGTCAACACACATGTTTGAGACTCAGACATTGAAGCTGCATTATTTAGGAGTGGAATACTGTAGCGTTCTCCCCCTGATCCACTGTGGTATTTCCTGTTTCTCAAACGCTCCAAATGCGTAAATCATTGTTCAATCTGCGTTCCATGAAATTCAGTAACAATATTTTGTGATTGCCTTGCACAAGAATAACACACCACAGATTCCAGGTAAAAATTTGGACATTACCTAAGTGTCATCCTCAAAGTTAGCCTGCCAAGTGCAAATGATGCCAGAGTATTCAATGGCTCACAGAGACAATATGCTACCCTGGTATATCAGGACATTTATAATGCTGACACCATTTTCAGATGGAGTCAGAGGAAGCTTGCTAAGAGGCCCAGCCAATAATAATCTGTTACTCAGGCTTTTTGTGAAGAGTAGAAGTGAAGAACAGATGTTTTCAGAAAATTCTTCCTTAATTCAATAAAGAAGAATCTGAAGTTTTGGAATCTGAAGACTCACATCTGACATGTGAGTATGGCTGTCTAGTAAATCCATACAATGGAATACTCTTCCTCAATAAAAATGCATACCAAAACTCACAGAACTGTGCACTAAAAAGGGCAGATTTTATAGTATTCAAATTATAACAATTTTAAACACTCAAATGTTACTGGTTATAGTTGTCTGTTAGTGAGTAAATTAGCTAATGTTTAAGAATATTCTTTAATGAACCCTGGCTGGTGTGGCTCAGTGGATTGGAGTGCTGGCCTGCAAACCAAAGAGTGGCCAGTTTGACACCGTTTTCAGCACTGGGTACACAAACTGCAAAGAAAATATGAAAAAAATGATCTGCCACCATCTGGAACTTGTAGTGGTGATAATTGCTATAGAAAAGGCAAAGGTGGGTAGGTTACAGATAAGAAGGTGAGCTGCATTGTTAAGTGGAGGTGAACAGATAAGGCAAAAGGAAAGTGAGATTCGAGAGGGTTCCACAGGGAGTGACAGGCAAAGCATGGCTGGAAGAGAGTACCTACAGCTCCAGAAAGGGCAGTCTCTGAGCTGGGAATGCGCAGGATTTCAAGAAGAACAAGGAGGCCTGTGTGCCTAAGGTTGAGTGAACAAAGGGGTGGTAGGTAATAGAAGGTGAGATCTGCTGTTGAGTAAACTGTGGCCTCAAAATTAATTTGGTGAAACCTTAACCCCCAAAATGATGGTGTCCAGAGATGAGACCTTCAGAAGGTGATTACAGTTGGGTGAGGTCATTGGGTGGGGCTTCCATGATGGGATTAGAGGCCTAATAAGAAGTGACACCAGAGCTCGAGCTCTCTCTCTACCCTGTGAGGACACAGTAAGAGCCACCCTCAGGAACCAAGAACAGGGCTCTCACCTGAACCCACCATGTAGCACCCTGATCTCAGACTTCCAGTCTTCACGATGCAGAGAATTACGAGTCTGTTGTTTAAGCTGCTTAGTCTGTGACATTTTGGCATGAGAGCCAGAAGTCAGATAAGACCAAAGAGTGAAAGGGGTCAAATTGTGTGGAGGTTAGAGGTTTTACCAGGTTACCTAGGGCAATCCCGTACATGCTTGGTATTCAAATATAGTTATTGATAAAACTCCCACTTTTCTCTCAATAATGATCCAGTTTGGACCATAAAGCAAGTGGTCAACTTACTTCTAGGCCATTGTGCGAACTGTTTTTCTCTGGATGTGGCGCAGTGAGCAGTTGTGAGAAGTGGCACCACCTGTCTCTAGTTTGCGCAGACCAGTCTAGCTGATAGAACAGCAGACAGGACCCACCAATATAGACAGACACAGGGCAGACAGAACAATAGCACAAAACAGAACAGGAATCAGCAAACACCTCTTTCTGCTCCTTACAAAAATGCTGATCGCTTTAGTCCTACTGGACCTAGTGTGACTTCTGTCACAACCCTGCAAATCTGTTTTCCAATGGGAAAAGAAGCCATAGGCCACAGGACAACACGTGTGCTTTGGTGTCCCGGTGAGCCTGCACTTGTCATGCATGACCCACACGCCATGGCTCTCCACACCCAGTGACAAACTTTCAAATTCTTCTTTCAGAAGAAAAGAACTGTGGTCGAATAAATGCCAAAGATTTCAAAAGCATTATCTGGCTAATTCTGATGTAGGCAACAAATGGCAACACTAATAAAGAGTTTTAAAAGTTCAAAACCTCTGCTCTGGAATTGGTTTTCATAAAATGCTGACACGGTTATGCAGTACCCAGAGATGATGCTATGGTTTTGTTTCAGGAGAAGTCACCAAGCACTGTGAAGAAATCTCCACAACTGCACACAGAAGAAAGTAATTTGATATCTTGAGTTGTTACACCCCAGCTTGAAATGTAATTTCCTTGTTCAACTTGTTAGATCATTTTAATGTCTGTTCTTCTTTGTTTCAATGAGAAGCAGGCTATTACCTGGATTAAATGTATTTTAAAAACATGACGTCATTCATGGCAAATGCTGTGAGGATCAATGTTTCTTTTTCCTCTGGTCTGAGGTACAATATCAAAACTAACTTGAGAAACTAAACTCCTACTAAGCTCAAAGTTATATCAGTAGAATGCAATTTCGAGATGATACTTATGAGGATAAACACAAATTTAGGTGAGATAAGTATAGTATAACAATCTAGACTCTCTTAGCATATTAAATATTATAATTAACACAACTGCCTTAGTTAAAGGCAGTGGTTGGGATGAAGTCACATTTCTTTTTTAAAAATATTTTTGTCAGATGATTGAGTTTTTATATGTGTGAGGGGAAAGACATAAATAATAAAATACGAGAGAATCAAACACAAAGTAATTAAGATTCCACAACCTGGAGAGAATAGCACCAACATCATGATTAATAGGTGGGGCCCCAACACTGGCCCACCTGCACTTACGTAAACACACAAATGCACATAATCCTGCGTGAGTGAAATACGACTTAACGTGTCACCTGCAGCCTTTCTTATTTATGCAGGGATACGTCATAAACGTTCTTCCAAACTGACACGTTTTTCCATTTTTTAATTGAGGTACAATTAAGATAAACCATTATATTAGTTTATATGGTGCAATGTATCGATTCAATACTTGTATGTATTATTTTTTTTATTTTTAAAGCTTTTTTGATGATGACTGCTAGGTTTGTTTGCTAATTGTATTTGTTCCTCTATAGCTTTTTCTTTTTCTTTTTTTAAGTCAAACCTGTTTTCTTTCTGCATTTCCAATTGTGTAAAATTTTTAGAAAGGCTGCCCTTTCTCTAGAATTATGGAAATCTCCATTCATATTTAATTTTAGTTATTTTAAGTATTATTCTTTAAAATTAAAGCCTTTATTCCAAATATAATCTTTTAAGTATAATAAATAAGTCAGACAATCACTTTTTCCCCCAAGTTTTTAGCCAGTTATCACAACTATATTTATTTAAAAATTTGATTTTTTGGCATTTATTTGAGCTAAATTGTTTATCATTCAACACATCCTTATTTGTAATGATGTCACAGGGGAGGAAAACCATTTCCTCTCCCATTTCAGGTTAAGTAGCAGGTCCTGCCAGTTAAACTGATAAAATACGTATTAACAGGAGATAGAGGTTTATGTCCTATGTATACAGGAGCCAACAAAAGAAGTAGCTGGCTCATTAAATGGTTAAAGTTAAAGGCATATATCTAGCTCGGCAGGAAAAAAAAGGAAGGGTGGAGAAACAGTTTCTATGGGAACAGCAGGTTTCTTTAGGAAAGACAAATGGATTTTAAGGAGAACAGACTGAAGATAAAGTTTGTGATAATGTTTGTGTACACAGGTATGAGTGGTCTTTTCATCTTCACAGCCCAAAACTCCCCGGGAGAGGAGATGGATGAAGCCTCATTTCCCAGAAGTTGCTGCTTTTAGCCAGATAAGGGAACCTCCAAGGAGGCTTTTTCTGCATCTGTTGAATCTTAACTGTCTTCCGCTCAAAATAATTCTATCCTCATGCCCTCCCACGCCCGGCCAGCGTTCACCTGGTTTTCTTTATCTTCTTCCATATCTGTGTGTTCACTGTTCGATTAGGAGCCCATTTAGCTGAATGGGGCCCGGTGCCCTTGTTAAAAGGAACGCCAGGCTAGCCTTACATGTTCACATCCTGAGCAAACCATTGTAATCGTGCTAAGTTGAAAATAATTCTAATAATTCTGAATATATTCATTTAATTTAGGAAGATTTGAGAGGGCTCAAAGCTTACACCTTTCTATGTAGGAAGAAATTGTGTTTTGCTTGTTTGTTTGCTTTTTTCTTTGTTTGTTTTTCTATATTTGATTTTCCAGATAGATGTTTGCATTTGTATTGATTTGGGCATACCATTTTGTGACAGCTTTACTGCTGGAAATTTTAGTGATTTCATTGCTGTTGTGAATAAAATCTTTTACTTTATTACACTTTTTAATTATCTGTGGGGTACACAGCAATACTGAAGTGTGTGCTCTCTTTACCTTACCTCTTATTGTTTGTTAAGGATGTCATTTATTCTGGAGGAGCTAGAGCCTTTTCTGTGGGTGAAGCTTTCAGAATGTTCTCCCAACAATTGGTGTTTCTTTTGAATGCTCTTTGAAGGATTTCTGCATATGAAGATGATTGTAATTTGTTATATTTTCTGATGTTTATACTTTTTTCTCTCTTTTAAGATTATGTTGCCTAGAACTTACCAATATACTGTAGGTCTTAATAAGCAATGGTATATTCTTATTAGCATGTATAAGCATGAGGTTAACCTTTAAGAATAATTTTGAAAATTATCCAAAGTTCTGACTTAGGATATATGTTTCTAGGGCACTCCTAGTCAAGCAAATGTGTAGTGAGTGCCAGGTATATACAGGAAATACAAAAGATTCTTCAAGGACAGATGACATAAGAGAGACATCTTACATGACAAATAATGTTGTGTGATAAGGAAGATAAAGCAAGTAGCTACTTCTCTGTGCTAGTTGGAAGAAGGTGATGTTTAGTCAAAGGAGTGTGGGTTTTGGGGTGAGTGTGGATCACACAGGTTTGAGGGATAGGGGCTGTCTTGATCAAAAGAACTTGAAGAATCATGGAATCTCTATCAGCCCAAGGGACAGAAGAGCAGCCCTGAGAATGTTTCAGGCAGAAGAATGGCACAGAGGAATTGTTTGGGATCATGTTTGGTCATAGAACAAAATTTGACCTGACTGGAGAAAAAGTTACATACAATAGAAGAGCAGCGGATGGGATGAGAATATTAGAGTGAAGCCTTGTTCTCGGGTCTTTGAGACGAGGCCGTGAGTCACCTAAGTTAGAAGTCAGGTGGGCGCTGTGGGCTGTTTGATAGTCATGCCACTTCCCTGCCACACTGACAGTTTTCATTCCCTCAGTAGCAGTGTTAGCCCATTTGGCAAAGAACAGAGACATGAGCCGGTGCCAGAGCTCCTGAAGCGTTTCTGGAGCGTTGTGCCCCGTGCCTTTGAGGGTTTGAATGTGCTTTAGAAGTACAGCAAATATTAAGGTTGTGATTTATCAAATAATGGTTCTGAACACTATTCTGAAAGCAAAAAAGTTTTTTTTTTTTGACACTGTCCAAATCTCTTTTTATGTTATAAAATAGTGTATTCATTTTTTTCATTTGGTTTTGTAATATTGAAATCCTTAAAAGATTTAATCATAAAATGCCTTAGTTTGGGGAGGACTATGAAAGGCAGCAGCCGAGAGGAATTAGTAGATCTTTGCAGCAGAAAGGGAACGAGAGAGACCATCCCTGAAAGGGAGGTCCAGAGCACAACACTGAGGAGCCGTGGGAATAAATCTACAAGCTCGCCAAACAGAGAGTTTTTTCCTCACTCATATGGCCTCATATGAAAATATCTTAACTAACATGGGGCTCTGAGTCTACGAGTTAGCGTTTAGAATTACTTGTCATGAAGTGATGTCCAATAACACTAATTTTCAAAAACATTTCCATAGCGAATTTTGGAAATGGGTATTTCAATTTATAAAAAAGTTCAATCAAGATTTTATTAGTGCAAGAGAAAAAAATATATTGTTGGAAGCACTTGCTAACAATTGAAGTGTTATGTGCACCCTATTCTTGACTACAATGGTATACTTATTGATTTCATAAGGGGCTGCCTTTCAAGTTCTAGTTTTATTTTTCCCTATTATCAGTCTGTTTGTACTGACATTTTAACATAGTATAAAACTTTATCAGCTAAAAAAGAATGAACTGTTTATCTGCCTAATGAATAATATAGTTTCCTAAGACAGGAGAAATAATAACTACTCTAAACATTTCAATCAGACAACATTGCTTA